>JAECUM010050190.1:0-37006 GCA_016617855.1 Megalonaias nervosa | reverse complement strand
GGACATACAATCCAGTGAAAGGATTCAGTGCCAGGCTGCATGATTTATCCAAAAGGGTTATAAATCTCATTATGAAGGCTGTGTAATCCAGGATGCAACAAGTTCTGGAACTCCCAGGTCTTCAACAACGTCGTGAGCTTGGCAGGCTTACCTACCTATTCAAGACAGTGATGGGTATGGTACCGGCAATGAACACCGCTGATTACGTAGTCAAACTCAAACCGATATGATGCATAAGATCTAAATCTCACTCTGATTTTGAAAGTAAAAACATTGCATTTGTAGTCAGTCAGGTCACTAATCGTTCTATATGTTTATATATATATATATATATATATATATATATATATATATATATATATATATATATATACAACACTCTTGCGCATTGGAACCGCCTTGACAAGAGTGTTGTTTGTGGTAAACCATTACACTTCTCTAGGTTTGTTTTATTTGACTCTGTGTGTGTGTGTGTGTGTGTGTGTGTGTGTGTGTGTGTGTGTGTGTGTTACAGCGAAACCGTCATCACGGCGACAGTTCATTGTCACTGGGTAGTCATTAGGCGACAGTAGCATTAGGGTGACAAAATCTGTGTCACCCCAATGTTTGCTATCCTTATGTAGATTAGCTTGCTGACTAATTCACTCACAGAATTTTATACAAGTATCATAATATCATCGATGACTAGTATTTACAAACTGTGATGCAAGATATGCACGATTTTATTAAATATTGTTATGCAAAAATTTAACCGTGAGTTAAGGTTGTGTTTTCTCCCACCGTCAGTGAATGATCATTAAGGCGACATTTCTAAAAATGCTTCCTATTTTTCAAAGTTAATGAAAATTTTAAGGAGATATGTTGAATTGATTTAAAATAAAAAGATACTCTTTTTCATTTCTTTTATCCGGAATCAAATTCCTTGTTAAGATATAACACACTCAACTTTTCGAAACGGGTTCGAAAACACGACCTGTAGTTTAAAATAGCGTTATCTTAAAGCTTGTGTTTAGTAAAGAATACAGAAACGGAACGAAGTTAATAAATAAATCATAAAAATATATAAGAAACGTATTATAGATCAAGACGTTTATAAAACGTTTAGCAAGTTTTACGATTTCAAATATTTTATTTTGTTCTTAGTTTATATAATAACTAATGTTTCTCTTTCCGTAAAATGTAAATCCGTTGACAACTAGGACCTAGAAAGTACGAAGGACATACATGTAGAGAACACTGGTAAGTCTCGTTATATATTATTTGTGTAATAAATAACTTTGTTTGTTTAATTCATGAGATGAAAACGTGTAATAGCTCGTTAAAACTTTAAACTCCAAAAATGATGTCCAAATTATTGAAAACAGTCACTAATTTATGTACTCAAGGGCTTAAGCAATCGAGGTTTGAAACTTGAAGTTGAACATAATAGTTCATATTATTTCTTCTGGAGTGCTATGGTATCATGCCACGGGTCTTTAATTTAGCGATTGGTGAATAAGTAAATAAAGTCATCGACCTTCAAGATATTATATGTCTGTTTGGTGTTCCTTACTCTATATTACCAGACACTTAAGGGTCGGATCAGGTCAAGTGTTTGGGGGAGGGGGTACTCCTACAATGTAAGACATAGGACATGTTTCTGTTTAAGTGCTGATGTGTCTTATGTGGTAGAACTAAGGGAGGGGGGTGGTTTCCAAAATTTCAAAAGGGCCTTGACTTTCCTCGACAGGGCACCATAGCAAAAGTCTGTTTGCTGAAAGTGTGCATAATAGCAAATAAATGTGCGCAAGCAGAAAACTATGATCAAATTTCAGGTGACAAGTGGCTGTACGTTTGTGTACGTACGCTTTTTTAGCAGGTGGGGGGAGGGATCAGCCCCCCCCCCCCAGGCTCTGCATTTAATTTCCAGTTTAAATTAGACGATTGTGGCATAACTTTACTATATAAGAGTCACTTTCATATTTCTCCGACCACCATACTGCCATCACAGGGGCACGTATCCTTGCTTACAATTTACCTGTTATACATGCACTATGTAGTTACTGTACAGCGCATGTATGACATGTAAATTATAAGTAACGATTCGAGCCCCTGTGACTTACATCTTGATGTCTTCTTCTTGCTGCACCGCCTTAAAAATAAAAAAACAAAATAGTGATGACTGTTTTGCCCTGAATGAAAATGGTGCAAATTTTATGCCTGGTATTGTTGCTTGAGTAGATAATTTGACATATTCAAGTGTTAAAAGAAATGGTATTGTCTAGAAATTGTTTAGGCCAGTAGGATGCCAGTCAGTTCAATTGATGTATGTATACAGAGAGCAAGATATATGTTTAAACAGATAAAAAGGACCATTTAATTTTCACTCTGTCAATATCTTTACCTCTTTCTCCCTCCTGCAACTCCCCCCCCCCTCTCTCTCTCTCTCTCTCTCTCTATCTATCTATCTATCTATCTATCTATGTATATATATATATATATATATATATATATATATATATATATATATATATATATATATATATATATATATATATATATATATATATATATAATGCTTTTATTTTTTAACAGTGGAGCATGATTCTCGTAACTGACTCATATTTATTTACTTGATGCAAGGAGGAAATCTGGTCATTCCTACCACAGACATTTATTGTAGTGGTTGTAATGGGTTTAACACCATCTTTTAGCACATGATACATGACAGTCTGTATATTTGGTGAAGTTAGACCCAGGAAAGAATCAACAATGCACAGGAAGTTACTGGCTAGCTTTTCACATGTACCCATATTAGCTGAGCCTCAGTCTCAACCCGCATGCAGATGTGAAATGTCAGTGATCTGTCTAGAGGATTTCCTTGGGCCACTGGGCCACTCAGGGCTCTGCGTTCATTGTGTATGGCTTACTGATCAAGGATCAGTTGACTAGCAGTAAGTTTGAGGTCAGCTCTTGAGCAAATATGGTTATTGATTTTGTACGCTATCGTTAATAAACTAATTAACATTATGTGATTCAGAATACTGCTCTTGGATTTTAAATAATACTTTCACTTCTCTATTCCTTCACACATCCAGAAAGACTAGTTCATAAGGGCTGGAATTTAGTTCTTCAAACCATTTAATTCAAGTGATTTTTCTCTGGAAATGCAGTGTTCTCTTAAAAAAATAACATTCTTGGAAAGAGAGCCTTGAATTTATACTGGAATTTCAAATAAGGATATATACTTGGATTGTATTATTGTGATCCAACAAAAGACTGTTTGAACAGCAACACTACATGGGTCACCACAGGCACATCAAGAATTTCGATGTCTGATTTAATCTGAATTTCCACTAACCTTTATTCAGAACTTTAATTATTTGGTCTTGTGTCTGTAATTCTAGGATTATTTGTGAATTAATACCTTAAGTTCCTTTCCTTTCACATTTTCAATTTGTATTCTTGGGAGATAAATTATTTGTTCAATTTTACAAAGCTTGTTGCTTCTAACTCTTTTATATTATTTGAAAACCATAGAGTTGTACTAGATCGCATAACTTACAATTGTCTTTACTCAATTTATAGAGTTTTTTGTAGCTGTTTTACGCTGGATGGCTTTTATTGTTATTCTGCTTAATAATTGTGATATGGGTCTATCTTTTTAAATTTTATGTTTAATGTACTGTACAATATGTCACATTTACATATTTGTCTTTCTTACCAAAGAAGTATGTTGATTTTAAATACAAATGGAGTTTTCCAGATTGTCTGCGCACGAAGCACATTGTACAGCTTACGGAATGTCTATATGCATTTTTCAGTCAAGTTAGTAAAATGCATACCACTTTTTGTTGTTTTTAAAAAATCGGTTACAGTCATTCCTCCTTCATAGCAGGAATTCATTGAATAGCATCTTTAGCAGTCCCATCTGTATGTCAGATGAAGAACAGCTGTATTGTCAGATAAGTGTTTTGATAATATTTCTAAACTTTACATAATTAATATCAAGGATTATTTTTTTTTAATGGATGCATACTTTTTCAGAATTGTATGATGACTTACTTTTTCAAAATGAAAAGAATAGATATGTAAAGCTAAAAATATTTATTTTGATAAATGATGTCATCTAGCTCCACTTGTCTTGTAATATTGACTCAAAATCACTGTTGTAATAATTGTATTACTTCTTTTTAAAACATGTTTGAATGTATTATCATGATTTTATTTACATCCATATGTGCTACTATTAATAGTGAAACTGAAATTAATATAGATATATATTATTAAAAAAAAAAAAAGATGAGTATATTAAAAAGTGTGTTTATTTATCTGACACGATGCTTTTTTCCTTATCATTGTATTTTCAGCTTGTGTGCTGTAAGCAACCATCATGTGCGTAGAATGTTAATAAAGCATGTCTCTGAAGTCGGTAAGCATATACTGCAAGTTCATTCACTCACACTTAAAAATTTACTGCTTATTGTACTAATGCTTGAAACTGAGGGTCCAAAATACTTTAGCATAATATGTTACCAAAAGGGGCAAAATGAAACAATAGGTAAGGGTGATCAAGTCACACTAGTTAACCAAGTATATCATATAATACACCTATGATAAACAATTTCAGTATATTTTTCTTGATCAGAATAAAAATAAAAACGAATATTTGTATTCTGCATCAATAAATATGAGCCGTTAAAAAGAAATGATAAGCTTCATCTGTGAAGTTCAGTTTTCTAACCAGTTTAATATTTAATGGGGGGGGGGAGTTTTCTGCTAAAATTATTACAAAGTCCACAAGCCCTGCTTAATATTGATACCATCAAGGAGCAGATATTTTGGACCCAAATACAGACTTTTTCTTAATGTAATTATTATCATCTTTCATATTTTCATTGCATATAATGAACTTATTTTTCTTGCTTGTCAGCATCCTATGCATGCTTATTTTCTCTACATATCTGAACCATTAATATGCTATTTGTTCCCTTCCTTTCATAGAAAAGAGGGATGAGTGGATATTAAATCCAATCCCTCCATTATGCACTTTTGTCCATTTCACTTTTATTTCAAAACAGTAACTCATGTACTGGATTTCAAACAGTTTTGATATGTAGCTAGAATTGATGCAACAGTTTCATTTGATTGTGAGCATTGTTTATTACTGTCACAAGAACTATGTAAATTATTACTGGATCTCATCAAAATTTGGTATTCGGTCTATTTATCCAGAATTGTCAGCCTCCCATTTTATGGCTTACAGGGTGTAGGGATGTGCAAAATAACACAACCTTTTAATAAAAATCCACACTTGGAGAGCAGTGATGTGTGAGAACTCCAGCAGTTTAAAGTCATGCATATAAAAGTTTACTCTGCACAGTATAAAACTGTTATTATTTAATTTTTAATACTTAATATACTTGTTCACATACATCCTTTTTCATTGTTTACAATTCAGGGTTCTCAGGCTCGACATGAATGGTTATTAAATTAAATTTGTTTGGCAGATTGGGTCCTGGAACAAGTATTGTGTCGTGTTCAGTCGTTGCATGAAAAACTTTTGCACATACTGTGTGAAATACAGGCTCCCTAGAAAACCCCAAATGGCTGATTGCCAGCATGATTCATCTTTACATGATGATTTAGTTTGTCAAATACTGGCTGATATTACACTGGTGATGATAAAGAGTTTTGAAGCTGGGCAAGCCAGCCCCCCCCCCCCATTTTAGTGACATTAGAGGAGCTCCCAATTTAGATAAAATCCTGGCAGCATATCTGATTATGTATAGCAGTACATGCACATAATAACAAAGACAGATGTGATATCACATAGTCCATGTATACTGAAATGCAAACAATTGCAACATTAATTTCTGCTAAAGGCATTAAGATTGCATATCCTTGTGATACTTCTTTTTGAACATTAGGAATTTACAGAAAACAAACTTTAGAAAACGTTCAAAGACTTTTGCCTTGTTAGGATTTTTTTTTCCCATGGTCAAATTGAATTTTCAGGATTTTTTAATATATACTTGCTATATTCAATGAATGAAATGAAATTTTAAAGTTACTGGCAATCTACTTGCAAATTTATTCCTCAGTACTAATTACTATAATAATGAGATTTAAAAGTGCTTTTAATGATAATTATTTTGGCAGTAGTAATTACATCACCATGTAAAAGTTTAAAGACAGGGACAGTTTCTTGCTGTAATGTTTTCCACCATTATTATTCCTTATCTTTTAAATCATACTTTCTTCTCTTCAGCTATCGTTTGATACCCTTTCTGCTCCAAGTTTAATTTTATCAAATCTTGAATATAAAAATCACATTAAACTCCTGTTGTTTCTACTCACATACACATCACATTCTCGAAATCTTGGAGGCCGAAAATAGATTATAACAGATGGCATATAAGAACTACATGATTGTAATTGGTGGTTTTAACATTAAACTGAACAAATTCACCATACCGTTATACTTTGTTCACAGAGAGAAAAACATTGATCATATTCAGCGTGGATCTATCTGCAGAGTGAATTTTGCATGTATGTATGTATGTATGTATGTATGTATGTATGTAGGTCTATCTATCTATCTATCTATCTATATCTATATATATATATATATATATAGAGAGAGAGAGAGAGAGAGAGAGAGAGAGAGAGAGAGAGAGAAAGAGATAGGGCCTCATGTTTTGATATAGTAGTTTTAATATAAATTTTCACTACTAAAGTGTTGAATTGCACACCAGTTTTATATTTCAGGCATAAAGCTTGTATATGTATTCTTTACTTCAAATCAACAGCAGGCCATGAGCTGCAATGTAAACTGGATGAGAAAAACAAATGTTTATTACAAAATCATTAAAAGAACAAAATATTTCTCTGTAAGAAAGTCCTAAATCAAAGATCATAATACGTGCTAATCTGAAATGAAATTTGTGAATAGAGTTGGATAATTTCTCTCGTCTGTGAGCCATGGAGGGCGAAAGATTGAAATTATTTAACATGTTCATAAATTTACCATGATTACAAATGCAGGATTTTATTATTTTTGGCTCAAATTGCAGATGTGTCATGAAATTATGTCCAAATATATTTTAAGGCTTTATTCATAACACCTTACCATTGCATGTTATGATTATGCCATTTGTAGTGTCATGAAGTCTAATTATATGACTGTGTAAACATATAGGAAATGTTACATGCATAACAGGGCCCAGAGTGGCCAAGTGGTCTAAAGTGCTCACCGTTCCAGATCATTGCCATCTCACCTCTGCCTGCATTGGTTTGAGTCTCAAGCTCGGCTTACGTGGGTATGTGAGAAAGCTTGCCAGTAGTTTCTCGTGGGTCGGTGGTTCTTCGCAGGGTTTTCCAGGGTTCTTCCTCCACCAGTTATACTGGCCGGCTTGTATAGCCTATCTTGTGCTGAAAATGGCGTTAAACCCTACAACAACAACAACAAAAACAACAACATGCGTAACAATGTAACGTGTGTGTGTGATACGGTTCAAGATGCCATGGTGTTTGTCATTTTCTGACTTGCATCTACTATAAAAATTGTATATTTTTGTACCACTAGACACTATTCTTTGAATACTGTTGCTGATTGTAAAGGCAATAATTGATTTAGTATGTCATGCAATTTCATGTGACATTGTATGTGATGATGCAAAATTTTGCAGAGATAACTTCACAGTATATTCTGTTGTGATCAACGTGACACATAAACATTAAGATTGACGTATGGGCTAGCACCACAACAAATTTGATAGCTAGTGACGGTTAAGCTATCTTGTTTGCAAGCATGAGTGGATTTTAATTAGGATCTACTAGGTTAACAGTTAAAGACAGATAGAGAGCAATGTTAACATAAGGTCAAGAAGTGGAAAATGACAAGATCTAAGACAAACCAGAGCAAAAATTTAGGAAGTCTTGGGCCATTTTGAAACAGGTGTGATAGAATGATATTTTAGTTATTAATACAAGTAGTCGTGGGATAATTGTTCTAACTTCGATGGAAGTGTTAATATTTTTTTTGCAGTTAGAGAAGTAATCCTGATTGGCTAAGATGAATAAGTGTGTGTGTGTGGACACAGGCGGAATTCAAAGTTTTAAGAAATTCCCCTCGTGAAATTAGGCAGTTGAAGTTCTAAGGAAAGCCAGAATTTAACTCTGAGGAAAATTAACAAGTAATTTCTGTCGTTAAATAAGTTATCCAAGGAAGAGGGTCTGGAAATTGGAGAGACTCAGAACTAGAGAAGGACAGAGGGAATTCTCTGATAACTGAGCAAGTGCTAGAGAAGGCACAAATGTATTATCTAAGTTGCATGCAGCATGTTCATTAATTTAAATTTGTGATTATTTGTTGAATTTATTAATTTTAACATCATACTTAACATTTCTTCTTGAGTTCAGAGAATAATTGTACATTAGTGGTCTGGAATGTTATATGATTCCAATGTTGTTAAAATGTCATACAACATTTAATTGTTATGGATGAGTTCGGATTTAGTGGTTTTGTATGCAACAGAAATCATGAATTGTAGGAATTTCATGCATTTCTTCTGAGGCAAATTGTGAGAAGTAAATTATCTGTCTTAAATGATGTGTCATATGCATGAATTGATCTTAATATGTCTACGTCAATGAATTACTATTAGCAAAGTAACTTAATTTGGTCAAGGGGTGAAATTCATTAATTAACTTAGTAATTAAGCAGTTATTTTTTTTCAAACAAGAACGATGGTGTTAGTATTAGGGACGCATTTTAACCGGCATTGTCAGCAAGTGATTTACAGCCTACAGGGGTGCAGTAATAGTTATCAAGCACTCTAATTATGTCATGTTCCAGAGGGATCTGAGTATCAGCTCAAAAAGATATTAATTACAGTACTGTGATATGCTTGTGAATGTGAATTGTTTGCTGATGATAGCTTAGTTCTGTTGAATTATGATAAATGATATCTGACATAAAAAAATGGGAATATTGTGTGATCAAGGAGAAAAAACACACTGACTCGTATTTAGGTCGGCTAGTATATGTTATTTGAAGGAAAGAATAGCTCCATACCTAAATGGCACAATGGGGAAGGAAGACAGTCTGTAACCAAGAGGTTGATGACCCGAAATGGTTAGAGGAAGAGGGAGAAAGGTAAAGAAATACCGCAATGCCAACATTTTACCAGCAGTGATTTGGGAAAAGACAGGAAGCAACCAGGTGATGCCAACATGCTAGCAATTTGAGTTTGATCAGTCACTCGATTATATGATGAAATGTTTCTATCAGTATAATGGAACGGCTAATTGAATTTCACATAAATGTTTTAACTCTGTTTCTAAGAGAATGTGAATCATTCAAATGTCATATTCAATTTTATTTTGTTTATGTAATTGATTAAAATGTTTTATCTTACATATGGGGGCTCATGTTGTTCTATTCTATATCTCTGCTCAGAACTCTGTCATTCCATCCATTACTTTCATATTTTGTATTATTATTTGTTCGATCTGGGCAATAACACCGTGGTCGATCATCTCCTAGATAATGATAACCTAAAACAATAAGAAGTATGGAGACGTCAAATCTCATCATCCCATCTTGTGACATTATGTCATACTAGCATGTAGCAATATTTATGGTTAAGTTAATTTTAGTAATGAAGTAAAACATCTCAGCCATGGGGAAATGCATAATATCCTAAATTAGATCCTATTAGTTAGCCAATCAAAATACAAGATTTTATCATGTGATAAACTAATTGTTCATATTTCTGCTGACACTGGGCATGGTTTGGCAGTTGAAAGACTTTTTCTTACTATGGCCAATCAAATGGATGTAAAATCAAAGATCACAGGAAATAATCCTTTATCTCCATAAACAGTAATACAGCTAAGCAAAAAATACTTGGCTGCACACTATATATTACTTTTCCATATAATTGTGGGCAAATGAGATCACTTGAAAAGCTTTGCAACTTTATGCTACCAGTAGGTTATTTTAAGTAATCATCTGCAAACAGTGGTGATAATGAATCTTGCTCATACAGTCAAGTAGTCATATATTTTAACCTGACCATAATTGTGTAACATCCACAACCAGGCAGCAATACCAGTTGTCAGTAATCCAATGTTAGTTACAATGTGCTAATGAGACTGTTATTATGGCACTCAAATTGGCAGCGAACTATTGTTAGTTGTAGTGTGCTCTCCTGACTAATTATGTGCAGTACAGCACGCATGTATTTTCGGAATCCCACACAACGCTGTGGAGAACTTAATCATTCCACTTTTCTCTCTGCGACGGAGCAATATTATACTAACAAATCACCACAGGGCTTTGGCTGGCATGCAGATGGCATTTCCACTGTGTAACAGCTGATCAGTATTATTGATTGACATTTGAACAGCCAATCAATGAAGATCACCCATGGAAAGATTGACTCGCCATGAGGGATTAACAATCAAGTACCATTTCACCAATCAGTGATCTTAATTTGATCATATATGTGGACAATAGTAATTAATTTGAAAAGTCTTGTGTATTTTGTACATTTACAAAACTTACACGATGACTTGACGAGAGGTCCACCTTTGTTGGCTTCTCTTGAACGGTGCAAATTTATCCTACTGTTTAAATACGAAGAGTAATACTCTGAGGTATGGAAAATTAAATTCCAGATAGCAGCAGCTTCTTTAGAAACACAAACAACAAAAAATATTTTATAAAACAGAATTTACATTTAAATCTAAACCACATGTTTAATCCTTTAGCAGTAATGACCCCGTTACAAGATTGACTATGCATGTAAACAACTACCAACTAGTTCGATTTTGAATGCACATGTACTGTATGGGACTGGCCATTTAATTGTAAGGAGCTAAATTATTATTTCTGACTGTGGTATTGTTTGTTTCATTTCATTCATTACACAGTAAGTTGTTTCAAGTAGAGAAAGAATGGCATAGTGTCCTTTTTTATACCACATATCAGAATAAGACAATAGTTTTCTAGCATTCCTCCCCCCCCCCTTTCGAAACATAAATGGTCTCTCCCTAATAAAGACTTGACTTCAGTGAATGTTCAGAAGAAATCAAACCAGTTACCATTGTAAACACTGTTTTAAAATGTCAGCACCAAATGATGAGTATTTCAGCTTCGCAAATGTGCTTTTCAATCACACGAATGACTTGGTGCATTGCACATAATACACGTAGTTAAAATTATGATCCAGTTAATAACAACGGAAGTTTTGCTGATTACAATTTGCATAGTCAATGGATAATGACCATCCACAGAAAGAATGAAATGTCATGCATGATTTACAATCAAATACTATTTTCAAGAATCAAGTGATCTTAATGTCCATAAAAATGTCTTGTCTATTATGTACATTTAGAAAAGGTTGATTGTCTTTTGTTGCAATATGATTATACTTTTACTTTATTCAAAGAAATCTGAATCAACTTACGGACCCTTAGGTTTAGACAATTAAATTTCAGTTGACAGCCACTTTTGTTTAATTTATTTTAAATGAGCAAATGCTGAATTTACAATCATGTAATGACCCAGTCACAAGGCTGAACATACACACTTGTTCAATTGTTACTACATGTGAAACAAAGGGGGGGGGGCAGGGTGAACATACCTAGTTTGGGGGGAAAGCGATCATTTTGAAAATCAAGCCTTCTACGAAATGGGGTGTGGAGGGGCTTATATTTTGTATCCGAAATGCTGATCAGAGCCATGTATCGACCCCAAAATCAATCCTTAGCGATATCGTTTAGGTAAAGAAATTCCACGACGGTTAATGCGATCCTGCTTATGTGATTTTATAGGTCCGTTAACGGCATCGGGACCTTAAAGAAAATATTGATTTCTTAATTACCAAAAGCCAATCCAGGCCATGTATGTAAGCCTGATTGTGTTTTGAAATCAACACGGGCCAACTATTTCACTGAAGTATGACAAGAATTAAGGCCCAGATGTGGTCTCATGGTGCAAATAAAGAAAAACATCAATTTATTTAAGTAATTAGCAAAAGGAGATGACCACGACCAGCTGAATGCTTCATATACTATTTCACTAGTAATTATTTATTAATATTTATGTATTGTTATAATTGTTAATTTGTAATCAGGCACACACCCCAAGGTGAACCCATGGGTACAAAACGAACACCCTTAGTTGGTTGGATGGGGCAGGCAAGTTCACCTTGGTCAAGTTAGATTCGTTACAATTACCTGTTGATTCCTATTTCAACATCTCAGCTGATGGCAGCTGTCCCCCCCCCCCATTATAATAATGTTTTTGAACAAATGCTGACAAATATTGTCCGTCACGTGGATTCGAACCAGAACGAAGTTTCACAAGGCGACAATGGAACGAGTAGTGTCATCCGCCTTAACCTCTTCACTAGCACATCACTGAAGAATATATTGTTTGGAATAAATATAACAAGGATACCAGCGGTGTTGTTTGCAAGAAATCAATAACATTAACCATTTAGTCAGACAGATAGAGAATTTATAATTGTTCACAGTGTTTCAATATCCACACAATTACGTAAGACTAAAGAGACAGGCTGTGAATTTATAATTTCTGACAGTATTGTACTATTAATGTAATACTAAATTGACAGACTGACAGAACATTTATAATTCCTCACAGTTTGGGGCTATCAGTGTAAGACTAAACAGACAGAGAATTTATACTTTTCACCATATTTTACTATCAATATCCAAATGTTATGTATATGTAATTTAATTACTTGTTTGTTAGTTTTGAATTTTTATATTTTTATTTTTTTTCCATTACATGTTATTGTACTGATAATTTTGTCTACTGGATTTGATTTCTTTTTTAAAATTCATTTCAGTTCTGTTTGGCCTGACAAACAGCCAGCAGTTGAAACAGTGTATCTTTTGTTGACCTAGATTGAGAACCAATGTCAGTTTTGGAGTAAACAACTTTTTTATTATGTATTTCCAGGGTGGGAAACATTGATTTTTAGCTTATGCAATACTAGAGTACGTGATAATAGTCATATAACATTTATACGTTGTTCTGCTAAAGAGGTGGTCACGTGACCCCATCCGGGAATCTGTTTTGCATTTGAGTTGGGCTTATAACTCATGTTATCATAGTGAAATAGCCAGTTGTGTTTTAAACCTTTGAAGCTCAAATTTGTTTTGATGTGACCAGTTTGAGTTGAAATTTTCTATTTTTTGGAATTAGTAATTATTTTTTTCTGGAAAATTCTAGTGCTTATCAGAATTCTCAGACAAAGGCAGTTATCGAAATTTATTCAGAAATTCTAAACTGGAATATTATTTCTCTATAATTCAACAGAGAACTGTTGACACATCAGGACAAAGCAAGCCATCGAAGACGTCATCACCTTCCATCTTGGAATTCCATCGGGATTCGAACTATGATTCACTTAGGACTTTTATTTGATAGGACTTATATTTTTTTTAATTCTTGGATTAATTTTGGATTAGATTCATAAACCGTAAGTCCTATTTCTCATTTGTACCTAGTTTTTCTAGGGAATCAAATTATTTGTTAAATTTTACCAATCTTGTTGGCTTCACTCTTTTTCTTGTTACTTTTGTACGAGCCTAGACACCTAACACCAAGGATTTAAAACAAAAATCACACCTGTTTTGTCATGTGTACATGTCTGCTTACCAGTGCAAGTATAACTGGTACTCAGTCAGTTTAAACGTAGGCTTGTTAGTGCTGTATATGGGGTACACAAAAATACTATAATCAGTTATAATATTATCCATGGGCCTGCTCAGCTGATAAAACTTAAAATAAAAATATTGCAGTTGTGCTGTTATTGAACTAATTGAGGAATTTTAAGTGTTTTAAAACAAACCGTGTGGACAGGTGTATGTTTCAATGTAACAGTGTATCCATAAAACACGTTATTTTTAGCAGCGTAGTAGATTATTCAACTCAGCATGTCACTGGGAATTTCCATGTTAGCGGAATGTGAAACATTTCCTCGCACAGGGTTCTAGCACTGGTTAGTAGGTTAAAAAATATGGTACAATACAATATATACTGAAATCTTGTATATCCGCTGACCGGTAATGAATAATTAAATAGTTGTTTTAATGACAATCATGGGTGATTCTGCAATTAAGAAAAACCTTCCAGTAAGTGATTCTGTCCAACAGGAGTTGAAACAACATCAGGAAGCTCAAGTGGAATGTACAGAAGGTATAGAACAGTTATTGAAAGCAATTGTTGAACCAACCAAAACAATTGTTACTGCAACTGAGGCAACAAACAAAGATCATGAAACATTTCCAGTGGATATTTCTGGTCATGTTCAACCCGCTTCATGGCCCATCAACCGCATTAACCACCACCACCAGTTCAACCACCTCAGCAACCTCTCTTCAACCACCACCAAACGTTAGGACTAACATAATGGAGAAATTTACTGAGGAAGGTATTCCCGCTATCAGGGGTAAAGACCAAATATTTGATATTGCTGCGTTTGGATATGGTGTTAGAGATCAGTATGTAAAACCCAAATATATTAAAACTTTAAAAGGTGCTGATAAAGTTAAAGATGTATATCGCATCACTACTAATACTAGGCAGATCAAATCTGAGGAAGATATTAATAATTTTGAAATCTTTAACCAGGCGGTAAAGGAACATGCTGAAATTCTTAAAAAAAAGGGACGAAAAAGGGGAAGAAATGAATCATAAACTTAAAGAAGCAGAAAAAAGGAGATTAGGCATAAAACCTAGGTCTAAAACAATGAAAGAAAACGAAAAAGCTGAGTCATAGTCATTCCAGCAGCACACTCTGGAACCAAATCACTATCTATATCTATAAATATGTTGACGCAGTCACACTGGACTATTAAGCAACGGGTGGTGCGTGGTCAAAGATAAAGTAAAGACAGAAGTGATAGGACAGTCAGAAGAGTAATGATAGGAAAGGCAGAAATAAGTAAAAGAGTGTCGGTGTATGTTTTCGTCCCTTCATACTTAGACCAATCCGGCTACCGTAGCGGTGATGAGATAAGGGACCTCAACCGGCATAGCCCTGAGAATCACTAGGTCTTACTTGTAGCTGACTAGTTCAATAGAATTTGATTTTGGAAAGCTCCTGCTTGTGAGATACCAAGTCAGGAGCGTCTGTTATTATTGCTGGTAATTTGTTCTAAGTCCCTATTTGAACATGGGAAGAAGCTGAAATTGAAACAATTTGTCGATGCTGACTTTAGCTTGCCCTATTTTGGCTATATGCCAGGGTCAGGTATTTGTCCGCTGGTATGTCAACAATGTTGTTCGCAATCTTGTACAGCATGGTCAGCTGGGCCTTGGATTGCCTGGATTTGAGTGATTCCCACTAGACATGGTTTTACACTGCACTGACATTGTTAGTGTCATGATATTTATTTAGCAGCTCTCCTCTAAACCATCTCTATCTTATTATTAAGTCTGTATTATGTGGGTTCCACACAGCTGAGCAGTACTCAAGGCCTGGTGGAATTAGAGTGAAATATGCTGCACTTTTTACTTCTTTATTGTTTTTTTTTTGAGGTTGCGGCGAAGGAAACCAAGATTACTGTTCCCTTTTTTCACTATCTTTTCTATATGCCTTTCCCAAGAGAGGTCTCTGGACAATTCAACCCCGAGATATTTTGTTGCCTGCTCATTGGTTAACTTGTGCCCCTTAAGAGTATATTCAGATAAGATTGGTGATTTCTTCCTGTAAACTCTTAGGATGCTGCATTTTTCTGGGTGGAAAGACATACCCCAAGTTCTTTCCCAGAGGGCCAGTTTTTTAAGGTCTTCTTGAAGGATCTCACAGTCCTTGGATGCATTTATTTCCCGGTAGACTATACAGTCATCTGCAAAAAGTCTTGTGTTGGATGTCACACTCGCAGATAGGTCATTGATGAACTCCAGGAAGAAGAAGGGACCCAAACACTCCCTTGAGGTACCCAACTAACAGCTGGTGCCGGGTCTGATGTTGGTCCATTTACTATAATTCTCTGCGATCTGTCTGTCAGGAAATCTCTGATCCATTTCTGGGCATTACCCCTGATGCCACAGTGGTCCAACTTACTGAGTAGTCGTTCGTGGGGGACACGATCGAAAGCCTTACTGAAGTCAAGGATAGCATGGCCATACTGCTTCCCTCTGTCTAAGGATTTGGCGAGCTCATCCACTAGGGTTATGAGCTGTGTTTCACAGCTACGTCTGGCACGGAAACCATGCTGGCAGTCTGTTAGAATGTTGAGTGTGTGTGTGTGTGTGTGTGTGTGTGTGTGTGTGTGTGTGTGTGATTTAGAATTTAGAATGTTGAAGTGATATAGATGTGGCAACATGTTGCAAACTATGATGTATTCAAGCATTTTTCAGCAGATACATGTAAGGGAGACAGGTCTATAATTACTGGCCTTGAATCTTTCTCCATTTTTGAAGATAGCTGTAAAATTTGGTGTTTTCCACACATCAGGGACATAACCTGTTGAGAAGCACTTCTGGTAAATATAACTCGAATATGGTGTAGACACTTCTACTAGATCATAAAATCAAATAAAAATGTGCTTGCTTTGAGTGAATAAT
Source organism: Megalonaias nervosa (assembly GCA_016617855.1). NCBI lineage: Eukaryota > Metazoa > Mollusca > Bivalvia > Unionida > Unionidae > Megalonaias > Megalonaias nervosa. The sequence goes on along the minus strand of JAECUM010050190.1, from coordinate 20,412 downwards.
GGATGTATTTCACTAAAATACTTTCATCCACCCGATAAAACATGTCTACTATTCGAACATTTCAAGAAAATTTCTTGCTGAGGACACTTCAGTATGTGGGATGGGAGAGGGATTAATTTTATCTATTAATGGGTCCAAAAACTAATATGACCACACCATTTCAGAAGGAGTTAAATAATGTATTATGGCTTGGAAATGATATTGCATCTTCTTTATTCCGTCTGCATGGCTGCCTGTGACACTAATTCTCGAGGAGGAAAGTATTAAAATATTTTAGCTATGGCGAGAACTGAGCAAACTTCCCGCATGTCCACTGGGATTAATTGGTAAAGAACCTTTACTAACCACCTGCACACATAAGAAGAAGTTCATTTTATACCTCCAAAAGTACGACGAACCCATTTAAAACATTTCAGAACTAGAAGTGAAAGGCCAAGTGGCCAATATATCAGAAGCGCTTCCGATAGTCCGAGAGGCTGAGGCCAAGGTAACAAATATCTACGTATAAGGCCTCCCCTTGGACACTGAAAACGGAGAGATAGAAAATAAATTAGAAAAAAGCAAAAGATCTAGTTTAGAAAGAGCCGGATGGCAACAGTGTGGGGTTATCAGACTGTTAAGACTGGTATATAAGAGTACTTGCTCTAGTAAAAAAGAAGATGCAGCCAAGATTCCCGTTTTTCTGTGTGACGGGATTTGTCTTAAAAACCTGGTACAGGGGCTGCGAGAATGATCGGCTGTGCCCCAGGTCGAAGCAGACGGGACCTGGCCCAAACTAATGCAGAAATCCCCTAGCCCAGAGTACTTACGCTAATCAAATATATAATAACTTCATTGTGGTAGAGGGAGTTGAGGGAGAAGTAAAAATAGAAGGGGCAATGGGGCCTACAAACGCTTAAATAGATTAATTGATAGCACAGTGCATAAACACCCAAGTAAACAAACAACAAGATACGGGGAAAAGCACAGAGGGCAGTCAGGAAAGTGTTACATAGGCCCCAACAATAAATACCATAGAAACATCTACAATCGCAGTAGCTAGCCCAACCATCCCTCATGATGGGCAGACTTATAATATCAAAGTTTCCAGCAGAGACAGATTCGCAATCTCAAATGGGGCGGAGAAAGACTCCAGTTCCTGCAGAGAACTGGAGTGGGACGATTTTAAATGAGAAAGCCACCCTACCACCACCCCCAAAAAAGAAAGAGCCAAGAAAATTCGAGTTGACACATTAGAACAAGGCGAAAAAGACATATTAGGCAACAATAAATATTACTTATTGCAGAAACTGAGGGTGGAGGAAGGGAGCTCTTCCTCATAAGGAAAAGAAGCGTGGGAGACGTCCACAGAGGACATCCCAGAGGAAGAAGGAGTCATAGAGATAGGTCTCAAACCCCTGACATCCACTCCCGCCAAAAAAAGAGAACAAATAGAAACATGTTGAACACGGGAGAATCCATGCCAGTGGGTGACACCCCCCACCCCCTCCATCTCAGAAGGGAGTCACAAAAAGAAAAACCCGAAAACAGTGATTCCCCGTACACAAAAAAAAGCGCCATTCTAAGTTAGAAAAAAAGGAAAGAAACGTTTGGAGACTGACGGAAAACAAACAAACGGATTAAACAGATGGTAATGATGAAAATCTGACGGACTCAAGCGACGTTAAATTAATTAAAACAATAGACTGGGGAAAAACGGACAACGTTCCAGAAATGGACAAGGAATCAAGCGACAATAAGACAGACAGATCAACAGAATCAGGAAAATTAGTGACGGATACAACAGAGAAAACAAACATGGAGACTGACGAATCAAAATCTTAACAAGATGATCTGGCCGAATGTGGCTAGAGTCAAATATAACAATTTAATAACTGATGTGCTAACAATTGTAATTTGAATTAATAAAATAAGAAATAAATTTTAAAAAAATAAGCAAGACATAACCGGCAGACAAACTTAATTGGGAGTAAAAATGGAAGAACAAACTTCCGGATTGCGGCCATTAATATAGATGGGGTTAACGAAGAAAAATTAGGGAAATTAATAGCGGAAACTAATGAGTATGAAATAATACTGATAGAAGAAACGCACAATAATATAACAAAGGAAGTAAAAGCAAAATTGGAGGAAGAAATGGATGCAATTTTAATCACTAGTGATAATCAAGAAGACATTAGGGGCAGGGTTGCAACAATAATTCGAAACAATAAAGGTATATCATGAGAGCAACTACATGTGGGGGCTTTTTTAAGTACGTTTAATCCATACAAAAATTAAATACTGGTATCTCGTCAACGTTTATTTTCCTGCACAAAGAATTAAGAAAAGATTGGTTTTATAGAAAACCTAAGCACATATTTACAGGACATTACAATGGGGAATTGTATAATGGGAAGGGATTTTAACTGGGCGGAAGACGATGTAGATAGGAAAACATATACTTAGGAGGATAAAGTAGTAATGAGGAATTGATGATCCTGTCTCAGAGACCACCCCGGCCCTCCAAAACGATATATGTTAACATTTTTGTCAGCAGCCTTTGTTAGCTCAAAATGTTAACACATTTTCTGACAAAAAATGTTAACGTACAACGCTTTGGGGCCGAGGTGTCTCTGAGACATGATACATCAATCCTCGTTACTACTATGTACTTATTAATCAAAATGTTATATTAAACAAATGAAATATATATAATGTCTTATTATAAACCAATCAGACATGTTGGATTTGATCTAACAAATAGATTTTGTAAAAGATTTAATTCAATCAAAGCAGCGTCAGCATATACTGGTATAAAACCTAAAATATTAAGCGATTGCATTAAAAAAGTAGGCTATTATATATCGCCGAAATATGGATCAGTATGGTTATTCGCAGTTGAAAACGATATGAGAATTGCCGGCTGGGCAGATGATGTGATGACATTTATCGATAACATGGTCGATATATTATTTGATAACGATATTTCTAAGCAAAAATATACAGCGCGGGGTGACATTCGGTCTACCATTCCATAGTTATATCAGATAAACCTAATGAGGTTCCGAATCTTTGTTTAGACATTTACCCCCAAGAGAATTCCTAAATATCCGTAACCGAAACTCTAGGAACTCAGAGGGCTGTCCGTACGTGTAGGTCTTATTTTAGTGACCAATCAGATTCTGTTTATTGCCTTACAAGAATTCCTAGATATCCGTAACCGAAACTTTAAGAACTCAAAGGCTGATTGGTCTTTGTGACCTGGAATCTCATTAGGTTTATTTTTAGTTTTGCGATTGTGTCTTTTGGAATGGCCCTTGTGTGGGGCACCCCTTTAGTGAAGTCACAAGGTCACGACCTCATATCACCCCCCGCTGTATATTTTTGATGAGATGATATGATGATGATATGATGATGATGATGAAATGCCGTCTTTAAGCACACCAACCCATAATGTTCAACCAATGGGTGATTCACAAAAGTGAATCCACCACGTGTTGACGTAGTGGATTGGTGTACTTAAAGACGGGGGTGGCTGGAGCCCCCAATAAATTATAAATCTTGGCCTAAAATCGCCTTCCGCAGACAATTTGTCTTTCTCGGGTTTCGAACTATGACCCTCCGGATGAGAGTTTCAGCACGTTATCAATCGAGCTATCGGACGCATTTACAAGTTTAAGATAAAATAGTTATCATATGGTTACCAAAAGCACAGTAGTCCTAAAAAACTACAGTGTTCGATTTTCTTAACAAAAACCACATTTTATTTTTCCAATTTCCAAAAAAATATAGAAATATATAATTCTGCATAACATGAATAATATTATATAGCCAATTTCTAACATATGGGCAACAGAATTTTCTGTTCGCCGTTGCCATGGAATAATCAATAACAGACCTAATAACTACAGCCGGTCACTAGACAATAAAATATTGATCGCCTGTTATGCACTCTGTGAAACCTGCAAGTGGATGTTATGTAAACAAAGAAAACAGTATTATTATTTTGTCAGTTTGGAGCGAACTGCACAGAAGAAATCAAATAATTCGTATCCGCATATACGTTCTTTCAAGTGGAAGTAAACTACAGACAAAAAATATGTAATAGCATTATACAGATAATAGATTTTCTTGTTTGTTTCACTAATTAATTAATAACAAAACTGCGCAGACTAAAATGCCCTCGCAACCAGATCTGGTAATGTTGGCATTAGGGAGAAAATCTACGGTATTGTTATTTACGTAAAGGAAATTTCTAGTTATTTTAACAAATACAGAACTGCACCAGAATTTGTAAGTCTTAAAAATGCTGTCATATTTACATTTCACGCAAGTATATATTTTATGTTCGACAACTCGCGAATGATTTTAAACTAAACCTTAGCGTTATTATCTCCCTTTTTAAAAAACTACATTTCTAATCCTATGGAAAGAATGTCCACATTTGCTATTAAGTATAACATGTTTTCATAATTATATAACAGAAACTTAATTCTGCCAGATACCTTACGGCGACTTTCGAATAGCTCTTTCATTGCTAATTTGCTTAGAAGATATTTGTTACCTTTTGCAAAAACTTTTGATCTGTCCAGGTCTATGATGATTTTTGTGTACTGACTTTGGCTTATTGGATCGTGTAAATTTTCATATTTTAATGAAATCGCATCTCGCAGATTTTCGAGATACGGAAAATACTTGCTATCGTCTGTTCTAATAAGAGAAAGTTTTATTCTATCAAATTTACTAAAACAAATACCTGAAACTTCATCATTAAATTAAAATGATAACTGTTGGTTATTTACCATTATTTTTTTTTATTTTGCTATTAACTCCATCGGTTAATGTTAAATTTTCAAACATTATTTCTGATGTTTAGACAATATTATTTAAATAATGTCCAAGCGCGAGAGTATTAAGTCCGTCTTTGCAATACCTTTTATCATCGAAATTACTTAGTCCACGTTTTATAATTGTATTCGTTTCAAGCTTATGATAGTTAGTCCTAATTACATTGGTTTTAATAAAACTGACGCTATTGTTAAGTGCAGCTTTGAAATCCTCAAAATGCATCATCTTTTTCACATATCCTTTAGGGATACCTTTAGCTTTCTTGGTCCGTTTATTATCATCTAATATGACAGCGTACATTTTACTTCTTAGTCCAACAAACTCTCTCACAGGTACAAACATAAACTCATCTTTCATTTTTTCCAATAACTTTCTTATTAGAATTATCATGAAATTCACTACAAGTTGGATAATCTGATAAATCGAACAAATCTTTATTATCGTAAATATTCTGATAGACATTTTCACATTTTATATCATATACTAACGAGTCAGTATCAGTAAATAGCAACTTCGAATCTGGCCACATTTTTTTGGTAAAATTATAATGAAAATCATACATCAGCCACTTTGATATATCAAATACAGCTGCACCAACATAGATTGGCTTATTTAACTTTAAATTTGTCTTTCGTCGTTGTATTGCGGCAAGATTTTCATTAAATATTTTCATACTAACAAAACCATCGTCGCTAACTAATTTATTTCTGCGATTGATATCATTAACGATCTCAATCGAAACTATCCGGCGTATATTTTCCATAGTCTTACCAAATACTGAGTTGTTCATTAACTTGAAAAAGTTTTTCTCAAATTCAGTTTTAGCCACAGCACGACGTTTCGTATTTAAGTCAATATAATCTGCCATCCACCGCGACTGATTAAACTTTAACACGCGATGGCTTTTCTCAGAATTAGTCCAGCATCTACTGCTTGCTTTAGATTTTTGTAATGCATGACGTAATTTCTTTTATCTAACAAATTTGGAACTAGCTTGTTAACGATAGAACATTTTGCCGTTGTCATTGCTCGTTGTTCAGGTGATAATAAACTGTAATCAATCGTCATCGACTCTGCGCAAAACGGATAGTCGTTATGTAGATCATGTAACGAACTGGGATAGTCTAGATCAACTTCAACAAAGTATGAAATATCTTTCGGAAGATTTTTTTCAGTTCCTTTGAGAAATTGGTTTGGAGTTATCCAATGAAACCCACCGCATGGCATTGGCTGTGACATGGCCCACCCATACAAATTCACACAATCGAGATAAATAATGTAACTCGACGGAAGATTTTTATCGTAATTTTTTAGGTATTTATTATTAGCCGCTGCATATTTTTTTGTTATGACGCTAATTCCGCCTCTGATACCTTTTTCAATAAAGTTAATCATATCGACATCTGTTAAGAGATCTAATTCTATTTTGCTAGTTTTTAGTAGAGCGTCCCAAGACAGCCCCGGAGCAGAATAATACCAACAGGGGTCTAATCTGTAATTTGCATGACTAACCTGACGAAAATTCTCGAAAACATCTGCTAGCAATAATACATCAGTTTTTAGATATAAATCGTGATAATCGCCAAATGTTTTACAAGCAAATTTATTCCACATATCTTGTGAATATTTATACTCGTCATCGCTGATGTTTTCATTTTTGAGTTGCGAGTAAAATTTATCTTTGCTAGGTAGAGAAGTTTCATTAAATCTGCTCCAATTGTCGAGATACTCATAAGGAAAGATACTTTTTTTTTGTCAGATCGACATAGTTTTCACCGAAGCAGCTGCGAAGATTATTGAAATTACTGCAGCCTTTAACGAGCTCGTCTAATGATGCTGCCATAAATTGCATGCTGTCGATAAAGCGTAATTTGCCGAGGGTCACCGACATATACTTTTCAAAATTATTTGGAATACATTTTATCACGTTATTCAATTTTAGTTTAGCTTTAATGTTTTTATCACCAAAAGCTTCTACAATAATGTGACTGTCATAGCCACGAAAGTTATGTAAAACTACGGGAATAAAATCTGGAGCATGAAATTTCAAATTGCAACTGTTATGAGCTGCTCTGCGATATTGGCCGGTTAAATGACAATGATCTCGCACCTTGGAGTCCCCCAGAGGTTGTTCGCAAATATGACAATTAACTGCCTCATCAAAGTCGAGTTGTTGTTTAGACGTTATTCTGATCGGAGCTGTTCTAAGTAATCTGTTAGAAATTGTATTAACTTCGTCTATTAAATTTTTTAGTAACCACACGGCAGGGTTTTCACCTCTATATAACCTTATTGGAGATGAAAATTTATCGCTGGCGCAACAAACTACTTTATAAGCTACACCACAAGGAATATGCTGTTGTATTTTTCTGGTACTTGATTTATTCGGATTATTTTCGGCTCCAGCTACGGGAACAAGTAGACACTCGAAATCGGCGTAAACAACAAAAGGAATACTTAGTTTATGATTATAATTTTTAAATTTTAATATTTTTTCTTTTTCGCTTGGCATAGTTATTTTTTGAACGTTGACGCAGTATTTGAGATGCTCTTGCAGTCTTTCATTGTTAGTAAAGCCGTGCAGACATCTATAACAGAAATATTTCTTGTTTTTGTTTTTACTGTACTGTCCGCCAACTAATCCGTTAAAGTTTTTTATCCAACAGTAATGTCCTTGAAAAAATAATAAATTTATTGTCTTTTGCGAAGCATTTTTTGAAATATATCTCGGGTAAACGTTTTCTCGTTCGTCTAGTCCCAAAACATTTACTGAGATATCGTTTTGTTTTTCGAACTTTGGTATATGATTTTCTGCTACCGGAAAGTTGATGCCATCAAAATTGAGTTCGTCTTTGTGCGGAAAATACTTGTTGACGCGATCGGAATTTTGATCTTTGGGAAACATTGCGGAAAGAACAGACCACTGGAAACATTTGTCGTCATTGTTTTTGACATTTATACAACACTTTTTGTTTTTAATTTTTTGAGGAAGATCGACGTACAAATTACCTCGAAGTACGTTATATTTTGCTGTATGAAATAAAACTGCTTTTATCATTTCAAATTTCCAACCTGACCCTGACGAAGTAAATTCTTCTAGTTTTTTGTTTATTTCTTGATGTATTTCATCGGCGACCATGGCAATGTTTGTTCCAGTTAATATCTTCCTCGATTTAGCCGTTAAATAGGGCTCTGAGATTTCGCTCTCAAAACTTTTTGTTTCAAAAATTACGTCAAGTACATCTTTGACTGCGTGTAACTTTGATAAAATCGTATGATATTGGACTATGAGTTTGATGCTTTTATGAGCTGCAAGTTCTCTAGCAATGACAGGTTGTAAAAGATGATATAAATTTGTAGAGCTAAAATTAGCTAATATAGTCTGATCGTCGAGTTTGTAACTGTTATCATAGCCTGTAAATGCCGAAGCAATTTTTTCGGATTTGATAATGCTCTTTTTGGCAATGTCTCGCAATTTCAACATTATATATAATAGTAATATTGTTTATTTAATTGAAATTTTTTAATTTTTTTAATTAGAGATATGGAAAACCTTATAGTATAATGACAGAAATCTTGAGATATCTACCGCTGACCGCGAGTGAGCAAGAGATGTATCATGTACATCCGAAGTATAACTTATACGCTGGAAATGCATTAGGTTCTGTTATTAATATAGCAACTAAAAGGGCTATTGGAGTACCAACACCAGCTGGAATATTAATTTCAGTAAAAGGTGCAGAAAGAATTAAAATGTTTAGAAAAGATTTTATTTATACTTTGTTTGTTGGCGATATTCCAAAAGGACAGCGAGTATATCGAGCAAATGGCGCAGTTGCTGATGATAATATCGAAAATTTAGGTTTACAAAATGAATTTTAACCTCATCCAATATTTGATTCATATGAGGCAAATGATAAAGGAATTATTCGACATAGAAAAACTAAAAAAGTATTAGGAAGTTTAGATAAATATGGATATTTACATATAGGAGTTAGAGGAATTGAAACAGATTTTGTTTGTTATAAGTCGCATAGGTTTATTTACGAAACTTTTAACAGACTAATACCTAATAGTTTAGTTGTAGACCACATTAATAAAATTAAATCTGATAATCATTTGGAAAATTTAGATTTGGTTACGCCAAAAGAAAACACAAGACGTGGAGCTGGTTCTGATGGTTCTAATTTTAAAAAATCCAACCAGATCAATTGTTTCAGTAAATATTGAAACTGGAGAAGAAATGAAATTTAAATCAATATCAGCTGCTGGAAAATATCATAAAATTAATACAGCTAGAGTAAAAGATATCGCCGACGGCGTACATAAATCAACAACGTCTATGGTGACATTTGATCAGTTTAGTTTTAAATACGATAATTAATAATATTTTCCAGATCATTTCGAGAAAGACAATTATGACCAAATTCCATTATGTCATCGCGATTTAATCGTAACGTCATTATTTTATTTGTATTAAGTTTTATTTTATCCGCCGCTGTTAACAAAAATTTATCAGATTCGCCTGATGTTATTATAACGTCAACAAAATGAAAATTATATCCCAGCAAGCAATTTCGAACTGCTTCGGCTAATTCTTTTTTGTTTAGTATATTAACTCGACAATGATATTTTATTTCCATATTATATATTAATTAGATAAAAAGATTATTATAATGAGCTTAATCGAGAGATTAGCTCAACTTTACTCAGAAGATTTTGTTTCAGTTACTAACGTCACATTAAAAAATATCACCGACGATAGATTTGCTGATTATACTGAAAAAGACATTTTATATAACTATGACGATGACGAAGATGATGTTGTTGTTAGCAAAAAACATTTAAGCAGATCAACAACTGGCCGATATGATGTTAAGTACCACATTGCCAAAAAAATATTAAAATTTAATTTTAACGTTGCCGAGCACCAAATATTTTGGCAGCTTATAAGACCCTTTCTAAACGTAAAAATACTGGGACAACAAAGAAACATAAAATACGATTTTATTTTTGTTAAAATATTTAATTTAATGCCAGTCGATGATGCGAGAAAATTACACTTAATTTCTTTATGTAAACCAGTAAAATGTAAGTCAGTACTAATAAAATACGAGCAAATTTATAATAATATTATTCAGTCGATGCAATCGCAGTCGATGCAATCGACTTAGTTGGTACCCAACTATTAAATTTATCGCTATATCCGCGCCATTTAACTAAACTTTTGTTGCCGCGCTTTCTAATAACTTTTTCAATAACAAATATATCTTGTTCTGTTTTCTGAATTTCTTGTTCGTAAAAACTGCCAGTTATAGGTTCACCTAGCAAATCTTTCAACGAATATGTAACTGGTATTGTTAAAAGTACTTTATCAACAACAAATACTTCTTCGCTCCAGTTCGGAGTAAATCCTTTTTCAAACGTTTTTTTGGTCAATGAAATTCTAACTTTATCGCCAACTCTAAATTTATGTCTTCGGTACATGTTTTCATTAGCTAGTATTGGATTTGCAATCGCATCATTTGGTGACATTCTAGTGGTTCGGTGTTTCGTGTTATTATATTCGTCAACAATTTTCTGTAAATTGTCGATGTATTTATTCGTGTTTTTGGCTGTCAAATATTTATGAATTTTGTCGTTAAGCGTGCGATTAAATCGCTCGACAATGACGCTTTTCCCCCTCATTTCCAGTAACGTATTGTTTAATGTTATTTTGTTCCAAAAACTGCTCGACCTTTTTGTTAAAAAACTCTGCTCCGTGATCGGTCCAGATTCTGTTCGGCTTTCTTTCTATAGTTGTTATTATTTGTTTTAGCGCGTCAATCATCGAGGTCCCTGTTTTATCCGAAACCGGTACACTAAAAGCATATTTACTAAAAACATCGACAACATTAAAAAGATATCTCTTTGGAGCGCCATCAGCGCCGACGTTAAATTGAGCTAGATTTGACATATCAACTAAATATATCGCCCAAATATCATCAACGGCATTTGCTACAACCTTGCGTCGCGGAACCTTTTTTTTTTAGGTCTGTGTAGCTCGACTGCAAGCGATGTTGTCGCTGGGTCATCGTATAAGTCTCTGCCGAGGCCAAGTTTATATTTTGCTCCAATAATACTTTGGACTAGCCGTCGGTCAACACTTTCTCGTATATTTATTGGTTTCATTTCGCGAAGTTCATCTAACATCACCTTATCGCAATCGTGTTTAGTCTTATCTTGACTAACATCTCTATAGCAGATATCATGTCGCATTGCTATTGCATCAACTTGATTGTGAGGCTCTTGTCCGGGCAGTGGATTATCGTTTTCGTCAAGTTGTTTGTCTATTGGATTCCATGGTCCAGTATATTTATGACCTGGCAATGTCCAACCGCCTTTCGGTTTCGGTAGTTTGCCAATCAATTTGTGTATATCTACACCTAATCCAATTATTTCTCTGTTATTGCATTTCTTGCAATATGCAACAATTTTATTTTGTTCGAGACATAAATCTCTGTCAACTCCACAGTTACATATCATTATTTATTTATAATTTTGTTAAATTTCAATGAAAAATCAGTTTTTTTCATGAAAACGATAAAATTTATTAAAAAATCCTGGGGTATTGACCCTAACAATTTATCGAGATTGGGCCGATTTGTTAATTTTGTTAGGGTAAAAACCCCAGGAAAGTCTATGGGAATTAACATTGCGGATTAAATTTATCGATCAAAAACCGGTTTTTTTCCGGATTATTTCATCAAAAAACGCTAATAATATACACAAAATAACCAGATAAAACCGGTTTTCAATCGATAAATTTAATTCGTAATGTTAATTCCCATAGACTTTCCTGGGGTATTGACCCTAACAATTTATCGAGATTGGGCCGATTTGTTAATTTTCGTTGGGTCAAAACCCCAGCGTTTTTTATAAATTTTATCGTTTTCATTAAAAAAAACCGATTTTTCATTGAAAAATAATATTTTTAATCGTCTACTAAAATAATATCGGGATAATTCGACCCTAACTTTATCGCTGGCAAAAACATACTTTTTCTTCTTCCACAAATCACGCAAATACTTTTTAGCATTATTCTATTATTTTTTGTTTTTCAGTTTGTTCGTCTTTGTTTTCAGTTATAGTTTTGCATTTAAGACAATATGTTGACATTATTATATTTGTAAGTTAGACAAAATTAATCGCGATCTTATCGTTGGCGTTAGACGGTTGTTTGTCAAATTGCAAAATAAACTTTAAAAATCCGGATTTTTTGTCATCTGCTTGATAAACATAATGCAATAATAACCGCAAGCTGGAGATCCAATTGGTTGAACCTGATTCGACGAATAATTTATTATTTTGTTTTTGCTCATATATCTTTTTACCGCATCACTCGGCGGAATTCCGAACGAGTCGAAATAATTGTTATTATAAACAGCTACCCAATGTGTACCAGATCCATCATCGAAATCTTGTACATTTATAACGCAAGAACCTATAATCGCTGGTGATGTTGAAAGTTCATCTTTAGAATAAACTCCATGAAAATTTTTTATTTTTTTAAGTTTATCAAGTATATCAAAATTACTTAGCGGAGGTGATTTTAACGTCTCGTCCCCGGCAGTGTTAGTCCTCGGCCTCCCGTTCTTCCGAACAAGCTTCCCAGCAATCCCGGAAGCATACTCCCTGCCATGCCAGCCATTAATGGAACCATTGGAAGAAATCCACCTTGCATCTCTTTTTTCGCTTTTCTCGTTGTCTTTTTTCGTGTTGTCTTTCTCTTAGGCATTATATTTAATCTTTAGACAAAAATTTTCTTTATTCCACTACCCGTCTTTTCTGGTTCGGCGGCTTTACGAGCTTCTAGTTCGGCGGCTTTACGACCATTAGCTGCTTGTTCTGCTGCGCCAGATATTGCCCCAGCTGCTGCTGCTAATCCTAATTTGCCCAATATTGGCAAAATTTTAGGAAGAAATGCTCTAACTGTTGCCGGACCGAAGAAACCGCCGTGTTTTGACATCGCAGTTATTTGTGCAGCGCTTACATTTAAAACTAAAGGTTTTTTGCGATCGTATTTATTTGCTTGATTTTTGGTTAGCAATAATATTGTTAAAGTCCCCAAAGCACCTGGGTTGATCTTTAATGAAACCGGCCTCCGCTTTGCAACAGCAGTTGCTAATTTTTCAACTTGGCCATCGGTTAAATGTATTTCTTTTATAATATATTTTGTCATCTTACATAACGACTACAGATTAAACTTGTATTGTCATTTTACCTCCAATAGAGTCGATTGTAACAGATCTGTCGCTTATCATTAATGCATATACGTTTAACGCCGCTGCTGGAACGGCTCCGAGTGTCCAAGTGATTTCAATATCAGCTGTGCTGTCTACAGCTCGTTCGCTATGTTTACTAACATCAAAGTAAAATATCGGATAAAGTGTACGAAATTCCTCGACCGATATTTGAGTTCCATCTCCAGTATCTTGATATTTCTGCACTGAGTCGAGCAGGTACATGTACGGTCTAGTAATGTTTTCATTGGTGTTATCTGCAAAATTATATTCAATCGCTCGTTCTGGATATTGCTTTGAATTTATTCTGGCATATATTCGTCTAACATCAGCGTTATCAAATATTGCATTATTTTGTAGTTGGTTATTACGTCGAGCTTGTTGCTGGAATACAACGAATAACTGACGCGGCAGCTGTTCACTCGATGTTGTTGTGACTCGTCACGTGTAGTCGGTGGTATTCGGAACCGCTGTTTGATATATTTTATGTTGCTGAAAATGAATTTTATTCGTGCGTTTTTCCAGCATACTATCTAATTCTAACATTTTAGTGACTGACGGAGTTATTCGTGGCATCCACAGCGCAAGTTTGTTTATGATACATTGTACATCAGCACCACCAAATCTAAACAAACAATCATTTTGTTCTGCTCGATCTAAAATAAGCGCATGTTTAACTCCGCGAAATACTTTATTATAGTCTCTGCAAAAGCCAAGTATTGTACTTAACGGCAACATCGTTGTAATTTGACGTGATGCTGCTGTGAGTTCTTTTCGCCTTGCAAAACCTTCATTATAACGTATATTTCTTACGTCAATTGTATTATTAGCTAAGTCTAACATTGCAACGCCGTCTGCACCTGCAGCTGGTGCGGTTATACCAAGATTATTACAAGCAGCGGTAAGTGAGACTCTTGTAGCGTCTGCATTAGCGGCTGCAGCTGGTGGGTCTATACCTAGCGCTGCAGCATTAACGACAAGAAAACTTCTTACAATTGCAACATCTGCAGCAGCATCAGCTCCGTGTACCAAAAGACCTTTCGATAAAAGTTTGGTCGATTCTGCTATACCACGTCCAGTATCTTTAAACCACATCATATTAGTTGCAGTTGATTTGGAGTAGTCGTCGGAAAACGAAACGATATTTAAGATCGTACTTGCAACTTGTAAGTGACTTGAAATATCTTCGACAGTTTGATTGGCCAGCTGATATCGAGCACTTCTAAATAAACACCAACCATTATTTATAAGAGCTAATTCTAGGTTACCTACAATTGCGATAGGTGGAACAGCTGTTGTCATAGTCTGACTACGAACTTCTAACATTGCTTTGTGAGACAGTAGAAATACGTCCTCGTCTCGTGTATTAAATGTTCTAACGCCAGCCTTATTAGGCTCATTAGAATTTTCATCGAGATATTCAACATACTCAAATTCCGTTACTGCGTCGTCTGTGTCGTAAGTTTCTGCAAAATCGAGATAAGTTTTCACAGACATTTTTTTATTTTATTAGGTTATATAAAATTATTGCGGCGTTGTAACTTTAGATATTAAATTTTGTATAATCTGCTCGCCTTTTGGTGATAAAAGTTTTTTTGTTGTTGTTACCATCGCTTTCTTAGTTTCTTTTGTTGGTGCGATTTCCGAAATAACTTGCTTGATTTCAGCTTGCGTCTTAGGTTCGCCTTTTATTTTATTAGATATTTTTTATCCCACTGCAGTTCCAGCAGCAGATGCAGCTCCAGTTGCAAAAGCTTTACCTGCGTCAAGTGCGATTGGCGCAACTTTACGAGCTAATCCTGGCAAAGCTTCAGCAACTTTAGTAAATATATTTCCGAAAAATCCTCCTACTATTTTTCTTCTGTAAATTTTTTTTTGTTTCATTATATTTGAGGTTGTATAATTTTGTTGGCAAATCTTTCAAAAATATATATTTACTGTTGTTCGCCTACGCAACTCGTAGGTGCACGTAATAAGTAACAACTTCGTTATTTAAATCCAACTGTCGTCCAGATTGGTCTGTCAATTGCATATTTACTTCATTTATTTGATTTTCAACGTTTAGCGGATAATATATAATATGACGAGGAGTAATTTGCATGAGAGAACCTGGTGGAACTTCTGGCGAGAAACTGTATATTGTCTGACCTTTGCTGCCTTTGGCTGAATAAGAACCAGACGCGATCGAGCAATTTACCAATATCGTGTTAACTTCAGTTATATTTACTGGAAATTCACCGTCAAACGTTATAGGATTTTCATCAGGAGGCTGATATATATAAGGTTTAAATCCAATTAATGATGCGAAACCCTTATGTAAAATAACGTAAAAATAAATTTTTAATGTTATTCTAGCTCGTAATGTATTATAATTCGGTACTAGCTCAAAATCATCTGCATTATCACCATGTTTTGTTATAATTTCTTTTATCGTTTTATTCAGATCAGTTATGTTATAAGCCCCTTGTGGAATTTTAATATCTATCTGTTTCCTAAACACTATAGGATTATTTGGAATTTTTATCCCAATAGAACCCGCATCATTGATACCGGTCTTAATGTTTGCCATAGCGTTCCAACAAGTGCATGAAATTAATCCAATTTCGTATTGTTTTTCACGATCTAATTCTATTGGCGGAATATACTTTACTGAAAAATTCGCGCTATCTTTATCAGATTGACTGGAGTCGAGTAATAGTGTCGCTGACATTTATTATTATATTTTTATAAAATTAAGTCGTCGCGATTAAGTCGCGATGCAAAGTATCGTATTCGTCAGATGCTAATAAATTTCTCGATCTCAGATTATCAAGTATGTCAATAATTTCATTGTCGATTTCGACACCAACATTTCCTGCTTCTTTTGATGATATCAATAGCATTAATCTGCCGATCATTTCAGTAACTGATGCGAATATTCTGACTCCAGTTCCTGTTTTTGTTCTCTATATTTTTCTACACGAATTTCATCGAATTTAAAAAATTTTCGTTTTAAAATCCCAACCCTTACCGGAAGGTTTTTTTCTATTTTCTCGTGCTGTTTTTGCAAATGCAAAAGCAATAATACCATATCTTAATCTATCATAAAGTGGAATTATATTTTTCCCTTCTGTGACTGTTTTTAACTCTCCTCTAGCATCAACACCATCTTTCGCTATTTTAGATAAATCGTCAATCAATTTATTAAATTCTACATCTGTCCATTTATCTATATTATCAACATCTTTTATATTTTCCTTCTTTAAAAATTCATCATATTCATCTTTTTTATCTCATTATTTGCTTGTTTTATATACCATCGTTTTTGATCTTCAATTTCCATAAACTTTACAGTCAACTCTCCGACTCTTTGTTGCTCTTCTTTAATATCTTTTATTTCTCCTGATAAATTTGTTATAATATTTTTAATTTCTTGTGTTGTTAATACTGCTAATCTTCGTTCAAGTTCCAGCGGATTATTTATTAACCGATTCAATTCAGCTTGTCTCGCAGCAGGATCAGCTATATTTGCTACAAGCGCCTCAGCTAATTTTCTTTTTTCCGCAACAGATCTCTCAATAATTCTTCCAGCAGCTGCTTCTTGTTGTTCTTTAACTAATCCGAGTAAACCTTTTTCCCGTAGTTGTTTAAGTTCTTCTTCTGATAGTGATTTAGTTTCAGGTTGTTTTCCAAGTAATGCTTCAGTAATTGGTCTGAGAGCGGTTGCTGCTGTTTCTGCTGCAGTAACTTGACCACGTCGAGCTTGCTGTACTAGCAGTTTAAATTTTGCCTGAGACTGCGCAAGTTTTTTTAGATCTTCGATATGTTTTCTATATTTTGCTTGTTTTTCCATTAATTATATACTATTTTCTATAAAAATTATTGTAGATAGTTTTCAATACAACATCGAAACATTTTATTCTTATCGTTCGTTAACTTATCGAACAAAAAGAAATCATATCTATTTGCTGTTGCTTGACGGTACAGTTCAATAAATTTATCTTTTGTTACGTCGCCGCATTGTTCGTTCGCGATATTTCTAACGTCAATATTGTCAAGGCCAGGAAATAATATAAAACAACCAGTATTTCGCCTGAAAAATCTGTCAACATTATAATATCCTTGGGCGAGATAAATAGAATTACATTTCTTATTTCGCGACAGTGAAAAATACGATCTGATTTTATTCATTTCCTCGTTGTTTAGCGGAATATCATCAAAAACAACTATTTTATGTTCGGACGAATCGAGTTGATTAACTGGAATAAGTTCTTCCGGTTGTTTGATAATAAAGAAATCTTCGCCAGATTCAAGATCGTCACGAAGTTTGTCATTATAATTGTTAAGTAGCTCGTACTTATCTTGCTGTGGATTAATTGTGTAAATATAAACGCGATCGTAGTTAAAATTATCTCCGAGAAGTAAATTCATAAGCAAATTTGTTTTGCCCGATCCAGTTCTACCAACTATAAGATAATGACAATCTGGAAGCTCATTGTTATGTTTATGTTTCACCAACCGCTCTGTGTCAAAGTTTAATATAGACGATTTTGCCATTATATAATTTTATTGTATATAATTTTGTCAAGCAGTAAATAAATAATGAGTTTTTACTCAAAATTTGGAACAACAGTAGGAGATTCAACAACTGCTCAGCAAGGTGACTTATCCAAGTACGCAACTCTTGATCAGCTCAAAAATGAAATTACTAATTTATTAAATATCACAAGTGTCGATCAAAATGAAGTCGTCGTTTTTCAGGACAAAGAAGGACGATTAAAAACGAGTAATATACAACTATCAGATGTTCTTGTACGAATTCCCAACGCGGTTGTTAATAATATAGTTACTTTTGCCGATCAGGGTAAAATACAAGATTCGGGCAAGTCCGTTAACGATTATGTTAGGAAAGCTGGTGATGTATTTACCGGTGACATTATTATGTCAGGAAGAAAAATTACATATCTGGGAGATCCAACCTCGGATAATGATGCTGCAACGAAAAAATACGTCGACGATCAAGAATCCAAGTACGTGTCAGTTCGCGGTGATATAATGCGTGCATTTCTCGACATGAACAACAACGGTATTAATAATCTCAGAACACCAGAAACAGATTTCGACGCTGCAACGAAGAAATACGTCGACGATAAGGAAATTCCAATAACGACTTCGTTAACGACAATTAATGATGGAATTGCTGCATTTAGAACTGATTATTTTAATCATGTACAACCATTTCTAAATTTTCGTAGAAATGTAAACAGATCTATTAACGAATTTTTTGGAACTCCACCAACTGTTATTATTAATCTCGCTGACATTAACACAAGACTCAAACGATATCATTAGTGGCATTCCTAATATTATTCAAAAAACTAATCTCATTAAAATTCCACACGGACAACAAGCTAACAATATCGTGTACACAGTCGCATCAGGAAAAGCAACATGGACACCGCAAAGTAACATTATCAAACATACTGCAGAAGCCACTGGTATTTATAGACTGTCTATCTTTAGCATTGAAAAGATTAAAATTAAAACTATAGTATTTCCATGGTTTCGTTCAACTGACGTTGTAACTATATCTACAGTAATAAATAAAGATGTTGAAGAAACATTTCTACTGGAAATAGATGATAAAACAATAGTCGCGGCGACTTACTGGTGGTGTCTGGAATTTGTAGCTGAAACGCAGAAAGTAATTTGAGGATTATATAATAAATATCATAATGAAAAAAAATATAGTCGATTTTAATCATATTTCAGAAAACATTCCGAAACAAGATGTTGACGCTCTAATGCAATATTACAGATACTATCATAAAAATCTTTGGTGCGTTAAAAAATGTTACAAATACTATGCAAAAATGCTGCGAGTGATATCATATCTACCGCTGCTAATGACCGGCTCTGGTATAATTTCAAGTGGCGCATCATTAAATCCGTTTTTGTTAATAATATCTGGCGTTGGTGTTTCTCTTGCAGCGGCTTGTAAAAAAGTTGAACCTCGACTCGCAACTAAAAAAAATGCTTGCAAAACAGCAAGTATAACTTATAAAAAATTGCTTGATCAAATTCGATCTTATTTGCGTGGTATAAAATATAATATGGACGATTTAATACGCGAGTTCCGCATTATTGATAGTATGTTAACAGATATTCTGCCAATGAGAGTCAGCAAATACGAAAAAGATTATAATAAAAAGTAGATGTTTAATTTTGTATGGCTTTATCAAATAATATATCGTCCATGTTATCGATAAATGTCATCACATCATCTGCCCAGCCGGCAATTCTCATATCGTTTTCAACTGCGAATAACCATACTGATCCATATTTCGGCGATATATAATAGCCTACTTTTCTAATGCAATCGCTTATTATTTTAGGTTTTATACCAGTATATGCTGACGCTGCTTTGATTGAATTAAATCTTTTACAAAATCTATTTGTTAGATCAAATCCAACATGTGTGATTGGTTTATAATAAGACATTATATATATTTCATTTGTTTAATATAACATTTTGATTAATAAGCACATAGTAGTAACGAGGATTGATGTATCCTGTCTCAGAGACACCTCGGCCCCAAAGCGTTGTACGTTAACATTTTTTGTCAGAAAATGTGTTAACATTTTGAGCTAACAAAGGCTGCTGACAAAAATGTTAACGTATAACGTTTTGGAGGGCCGGGGTGGTCTCTGAGACAGGATCATCAATTCCTCATTACTACTGATAAGAAAGATTTTTAAAAAAATCCCGCAAACTATTTGATGCATACAGAAGATTAAATTTGTTAAAGAAAGAATTTGCATATGAATATGGTGTAGACCATGCCAGTAGGCTTGGGGTACATACAAGATTTTGGAATAACTGAGTGTAAAATATCAGACTATAAAATGGTTAATAAAGAAATAATAATGGAGAAAAGGAAAACGTGGGGAGAGGTGGGGCAATGGAAATTAAATAATAAAATATTAGAGGAAAAGGAATATGAAGAAATTATAACAGAAGGACTGTGGGGTTTTATAGAGAAAGGCAACCAAGATATTGAAATTGAATGGGATATCTTAAAAAGGAAAATTAAAAAGAAAACTCTAAATTATTGTAAAATAAGAAGAGAGAAAATAAAAATGAGAAACAAGAACTTAAAAGAATTTTAGACTTGACATAGATGAGGAAAAAGAAATAGCACAAAAACTTCTAAATGAAATTTTAGAGGAAGCAAAATGCTGGATGGAAATAAGAGTGGGGAAATTTACAGTACTTTACAAACAGGCAAAGGGGTTATATAAGAGGGAAGAATTGAGAAAG
>JAECUM010050188.1:0-29210 GCA_016617855.1 Megalonaias nervosa | reverse complement strand
GCATTAAACGTACTGACCACCACTACTATAAATTTAAACCCTGAGAAAAATAGGTCAAATCATAAAACCGAGTTTCGGATTTAATGGACATAGGATGCTGCCATCCATAATTTACCAGTTAAATTAGGTTATCGATGACACATTAGATTATCTTTCTGGATCCATACTAAAAGCCTAACTCAAGTAAGAATACATCTTTCGCTAAGGCTGTTAAAGCTGTTAAAGGATGATCAGACACGTCAGTCCAGTCGTTGAGATTGGAAGTTTAGGACCATAGGTCACCCAAAACTTGGACTTACGTAAGTGAACGGCAGTTGACAAATCGGAGGGTCAGGTATAAGAACAAGGAGTCTTATAATCATGCATTATAGCCATTAAAACTTAAGACAGGACTTAAACGGGCTATGGGTATTTAAATTCTAATGCTGAAATATTATGAATTCAGTTTGTGTACAAATTCCTTGTTACATTGATTCCGTCCCAGATGTATTTCGTTTTCTTGAAACTCGTTTCAAAATAATTAGATTAAACAGCACTGGATCTTCCCATAAACAGAGAGGCCGTCAATCAAATGTGTAATATCTGTAGTGACTCGAGCGAAACTGATTTTTCTGCAAACAAAGCTTGATGAAGATTATTTAATTCGAAATCGACACGGTTTAATTGTATTATGAAAACTTCTTAAATGTAATAATACCTGCGCATGAGTAATTTCTAAAGGATTCTAAATCTTTTGCAATAAATGTCTAGATATTTTTATTTGTGCTTAATTACCATGGAAATAAATATAAAAAATGTAGAGTGTAGTACTTTGTTCTTCCTAACTGACAGTGCTATAAAAGAGCATTCAATTACAGAGCAATTATAAAATTCTAAAATTACATCATCTGTAGAAACTGTGTATGCACGTTGATAATTTATGAACTCGAATTATATGCTTTAATTCCTTGTGGTGATGATTTGTCATGCTTCTGTTAAAAAAAGAGTACCAGAAGTAAGGAAAAACCATGTTGAATCAATAGGCAAAATATTACATCTTGAAAAGTACGTCCCAGAAAAAATTTTGATATATTGCGTTCTATTCCAAATATCTGACACCTCCACCAATGATAAGGTGAACCAAGGTGAGTATAAAAACTACTTTGCAAGTGACGCTTGCAGACATTTAACTCATTTATGTACTAAGCATCAATTATATCCGACAGTATATTATGTTCAAAATGACGCCAATAGTAATTTCAAAGGTATTACCGTCAGACAATAAAGTGCGTAAATGTCACAATACGATATCTGCAGTTTGATTTGAATCCCTGTAATCTAACATAGCCGATTTATTGTGCATATTTATTGTTTAAATTGTGACTTTTCAGAGAGGATTATGGGAAGCAAAAACCACACAGGGATCATGCATTCGCTTTAAATGCAATATAATCAAGGCAAAAAACAAAAAACAAAAAAAAATCTAAAGTTTGTGCATGATGTATTTTTCAGTAATTTAGA
The DNA here is from genome assembly GCA_016617855.1 of Megalonaias nervosa. Taxonomy (NCBI): domain Eukaryota; kingdom Metazoa; phylum Mollusca; class Bivalvia; order Unionida; family Unionidae; genus Megalonaias; species Megalonaias nervosa. The sequence continues at coordinate 27,710 of JAECUM010050188.1, read as the reverse complement.
TAAAATGCGTCATATCGATTTGTTAGTGTACTTACGCAACAAAAGAAGGAAAATAACAATTAAGCATCATTTCTTTTTCAAATAATGTTTATTGATAGAGTTTGAGATCAGGTAGATTCGGGTGAATTATCCTCACTCACAAGAGATTACTTTTGAACAATTCTGGTATTGATCGTTGTTATGAAATGTATTGTTCTTGACAATAAAGCGGCAATACATAGTTCTTTCATAACCGGATCTAATATCTTAGTTCGGAACTGAAAATTCGGAGCAGGAATATAACTCTTTGAGGCTTCGTCAAAAAGTGAAGCGCAGAACATTCTTTATCGTATTAAGTATCGTCATGCATCTGCCTGAATGACTAGTTCTCTTTAGTTTACCGTCATTAAGCCTCATAAAATAAGGTCTGCAATACGGTACTAAATATCTGTTCTCTATAAGTACACATATAACCATATATATATATATATATATATATATATATATATATATATATATATATATATATATATATATATAACACCGGTATTCAATGTTTCATATGTTATTAGTCTACACTGGCATATAAAGAGATGCAACATTATTCCGAGTTGTACGATAGAAGCTAGTCTCTCTGACATTCTAAGATCAGTCGCATGCAACATGGCCATGCTTCTTTCACAGATCGCATAGCACTAGAGACAGAAGACAGAAAATTTATTAGTAATTAGTTTTTAACTAACATAGATGCTTTAATATCTTAGATGGAAGTGATTAACGAAATGTAGCGAAACTATATTTCAGGAGAGACTCCTAGAGAGAAAGATGATAGGTTTGGAAAAAGTTGAAAAGAATCTTATGTATGGGAAAATTACTAGAAAAGTTTTTACCTATTTTCTCGAAGCTATTATCCTTCCTGTTGCATCAATCATTTGCTCGCTGCAAGGTCTGCTTGAGTCCCCCGAGGCTTTTAATCTCACTTTTGAATCCCCATTATGTGTTTCATTACAGCTAAATAACAACGAGCAATCGATACAGGAAACTCAGTAAAGCAATTCTTAAAGGAAACCCATTAACAGTAAAGGAAAATGATTCCCTAAATACCATGGTGTTATGTTGATCCATAATATAGAGCCATTCACAAATATAAAAGATATGTGAACAGCAGTGGAAACAAATACTTCTTTAATGACGCTAATCATGTAGCTACCATATCATCCACATTGTAATATCTAGACGTTAATTAAATAATTTAATTTCTTGCGTAAAGTATGAGTTCAGGGGAAAATTAACGTAAAAATAAATGCAAATGAGATAGTTGTGTCATTCAAATGCAAAACACTTATGCTTGTACATAATGTTTTAGACTGGTTGAAAATCCCTCACATGCTGGTTACACGCGTAGCTTCGTCGTCTCAGTTCTATGTAAGTGTAAATTAAAGGTTGAACATTGGCGCATTTAATCTGCTATATTTACAAGTTTTAGGAAGTCCTAACTCTACCCCAGAGTTGCTAAAAGGTTTAAGGAAATCAAAATTTATGTAAACGATATTAAACATATTGCATCAAGTACTAGATAATTTAAAATATCTCGGCAAAATTGTTTCTGCCCATCCAGCAATTCTATATGAATACAACATATGAAACATTTCAACGGCGCTACTACTAATCTGAATCAAATTCGGTATGTTCATTTTTATCTAAATCAGATGCCCAAAACTGGATAGAAATCTTTATTTGTATTATTTTGTGTTGTTTGTTGTTTATTTTCTTCGTATCAGTCACTATTATTAGTTGATGTACAAGATCTTACATGTCTCGTAAATTACATTTTACAGCTTATTTTATTTCTACATTTCTATGCCATGCCATTGTAAAAGCTTCACATGCAAACATCAAAGCATTACGAACTCTTTATGCAATATTTACGTACCCTTTATGTACTTTTATTGATTTTTGATTTACTGGAATCTCCAGTTCTGCAACCTTGAAACAGACACAATATGATATACAGGGCAGAAAAGTCAACTGTTTTCCAAGAAATCGATTGATATTTGTACAGTTCATTTCTATAATTTGCAACATTACAATTCAGAACATTACCGATATTATTGTTCATTATAACAATTTGTTATGCCCCATTTGTTTAGTCCCCAAAATTTCATTACCAGTTTTCTCATAAAATGGAATGATGTACTAGACACATGCCAGAACAGCCCCAAACAGTAACTTTCGGCAAGAGAACTCGAAAAAAACCAAAATATCAAAATACTAGAAGATACTTAAATCTTCTATGCAAAGTCGTAATCGAATAATAAAGAATGACTGGGTTTTGCAATGAAATCATCAATTTTCCAAACTTTGTCATTTAGCGTGTTGATTAAAATTGGCCATGTACTCTGCAAAAGTTTAACCTATCGCGGCCATTATATGTTGATTTCCCAGTACCTGTTTTCATGCAACAAAACATTTACCGTAGAGTGGCGCGTTTACTCATGTATGCTTTTCTTTCGGCCGCGAGCTAGGAATTAATATTGTGTTTTCTATTGAGAATGTTCGTTATGCATACCTTTGTTTTATGTGTTTGCAACTTTAAGACTTAATGATAAAGTTGCAAGCAATATGGACATCTCTTTTTTCCTGCTCCATACATATTGTAAAACCACAATTCTCGTGTTTGGTTTCCTGATAATGAAATGAAGCACAGTGTACGTCGATTCCATGATCGATTTGAGTGTGAAACATAATGCAGATTTATTCATATGTACAATATCAGCTTAAGATCAAAGTTGTATGTTCCTAACATCTTGTAACTGTAGTGTGCTGATAAATATATCTATTTTGGAATGTGTGAATGTATTTCTTTATGTAACTTTAACGCGTGTCACATCGCAAAAATACTCAACGAACAACTTTATTTCGTTTTCTAAGTAATGTGTTGATTTGCTAGACATGCTATTAGACAACTCAGAACTATAGTTTAGCTATTGGTTTATCAGGAGTGTCAAAAGGCTTTGTTTGGAATATAGCCTCACATTAAACATTGAGTTCATAAAGTAAATTTAACTTGATCTCGCAAAGAAAAACAAATTATTGCTTTGTGTATTATCGAACAAAGTTATAACTCATTTCCAAAATTTTGATAATGAAGCCATGATTGTTAATTATACATTTTCCAAACACACACACGAAGAACATATAAACAATGTCTCGTAAGGACGGAACATTCGAATATATTCAACACAGATGAAAAAAAGAAATTGTCATATCGAAATGTCATCAAAACAGAAAATGTACTTTCAAGCTGAGTTATTCCGTCGCCAAAAGAGTGGAAGACAGCTCTTCTGTTGATGAATAAAACATCACCTTTCACTAATATACATAGATGCCAGTAAAAAAGCCATTTTACTTTAAAAATATACAATCTCTTACAACAAACCTGCCATCAAGAATGAATTGTGTTCAATACCTTTTTGCTCCAGTATTGGACAAGAGAAAACATAAATCCATGTCATGCGACATTTTTTGTGCTCAGCTCAAGAACAATATCAATAAAGCATATTTGAGGCTATATTTACTCAGAAAGGTTATTTCTTAATATTTGAAAATGTTTTAACCTCTCCTTTTGGGCTTTTGCACGTCCAAAGTACGTTTGTTATATTTGTTAAAGTTCTTATAGCAAGCAAAACTATATCAATTTTGGTCCATCTGAATTAAACTGATAAATCTTTACCCCCGTGGATAGTCATAGCTTCAATTAATTAATAGTTGAAACAAATTAAGTAACTTGGACGTCCTGTCTCTAACATTAATAATTACCTTATATAATTCAAACCAAACCAAAATTAAACATGGCTGCCTCGCTTTCACGAGCCAGAGCTCTAATTATACACTACCTGCCTTATGATCAAAGCAACCTTTCGAAAAATGACACTAAACTAATTCCTACCGACAACGTCTGATCCAAACCATCTGCGGTATATACAAAACTAATGATGATAAATATAACTAATTGCTATGTTAGGAGAGAGAGAGAGAAAGAGAGAGAGAGAGAGAGAGAGAGAGAGAGAGAGAGAGAGAGAGAGAGAGAGAGAGAATGACTTCCTTGTTCTAGTATGATCTTTGTCGAAAGCATACAAGATTTTGTTAACAATCCATGGAGTCTGAAAGCCTAGATTTCAAGCTGGATCGATATTCTACTGTTCTCATTGACAATTGTACACCTGTGAGAGCAAGCATTATCGATCTGGATTTATGCAGCAGTTGATAGCAATTACAGTAATATTTCAAACTCTATTCAATGGACAAATGCAGTCATGAAAAAAAATGTTTCGAATTTTGCAAGATAATTAAGAACAATGAAGAATTTTGCAGCGATGAACTTTTTTTTCAACTAGACGTTTCATTTTGCAATCTTGGTACTTGAGAATATGCATTTAGTTAGAGTTATCGATTGGCAAACACGATTCCCCCTATATCTATCACCAGCGAAATGATATACCACAGGTAAGTGTCAAGGAAGCCCTTGCTATTGAGTCTTAACCTCTTCATTTTATGAAATAGCATGTTGTAAACTTATGATTAATTTCTTAGGCTCCGGTCTAAACTCTGGAAACATTCAATATTTTCAAAGAATCTCCATTCCATTCATATCATTTGATTAATTCATGGTGGAAATATACAAGTTTTCGCAATCCTGTTATCGTACCTAATTGGAAAAGATATCGGAAAGATGTATTCAATGTTTTTACTCTATTTTTTAACGAAATTTTTTTCTCAGGGACTGACGGAGAAAAACAAATTAAAAGCTTTCCTTGATGTGATAGGTTCACGCTGTAAATTCTCTTTGAGCCGTAGATTATCAATTTCATGGATGTTTGTGGTTTCTGAAGCAACAGATTTAAAGATCGAAAGGACCAAAAAAAGAACTTCGATGTGCACCACATATTTTTTTTTTTAAAATCCAAGAATTAAATAACCAACAAAATGTCTGCCTTTATCTAAATCAATAACTTTCCGTGTCTTCATGTACATATACTCGGATCTGATAGTATTTTATATAGGTATATTTTCCTCAAAAGTATGTTTTTCGTGCAACAACCACTAAAAGATTGGTAGATTTATTAAGGAATTTCGTTCGATTTGCACTGTGCGTTGCCAATTCTTCATTTAGATGTCCTACACTAAGACATTTGGCCTTATCTTAAATATTTTTGCTTCTTGTCTTCCTGTACAGACTAGTTTTACTTAAAATCTTATAGGAAGTCAGTACTTCTCACAAATTTAAAACTCGTTTCTTGCACAGGCCTTGTCTACAACAGCGTCACTAATTTGAAAGAAGATGCTGATATTAATTGCCATGATACTGAAATTTAGTTTCTTAATACCAATTTTACTGAGGGTAAAATCAATGGACGCGGCTGATTCTACGCCTCTCTTGGCAGTGTTTGCCAGACGATAATGTCTTGTGTAAACATCCCGTGACATCATATTCTAATGGTGATAGTAGCAACCTGTACTTCCTGGATTTTATCTGTGTACTCCAGACCCGTATTTCGTTTGTGTTCATAAAAAAAAAGACTCGTGGCTTTATATAATGTACCAAACGATCATCATTTGGGAATAAATGAGATGTTGCAAGGATGTAAATGCTACGATAAAACATCAGATGTACCTGATAATGTTATAGATGATAATACACTTCACGTGCTTGTTTTACCAAATGAATGCACACCATAGACTGGTCATATCACAGATAACCTAGGATTTAAGAAGACCAAATAACGCTCAATGGCTTCTTGATTTCTGCAAGCAAACTGGTTTGGGTTTTGTGAATAGCACGGCAGGATTGGCAAGATTTTTTGAAAAGTATTGGCTGTGGACTACTTTAATTTGAAAGTAAAAATATTTGGAAGACATGAAAAATAAGCGAATCTAAATAAAATAAAATTTTCAATATAGTAGTACGTATTTCTAAATGTATATATGGGTTTAATTGACGGGATATGCTTACAGGCATAATATTGATTTATATCTCTATTTTGTGAAAATCATGGATTATTATTTGATTTATTATCTTAAACGAAATGGTCGAAAGTTTATTTTCAAAGAAACGATGTATCATACACGTAGTATAATTAACAGCGTGAAAAGAGGCAATATCGTTTATTTAATTAAGTCTAGTGCTAAGCAGAAGGACATGGCGCATGCTTAATCAGAAGTTATAAAGTCTGCACGAAAATGTAGATGACTAAAATGGTGCTAGGATTATGAACGTGTATATATATATATATATATATATATATATATATATATATATATATATATATATATATATATATATATATATGTATGTATGTATGTATGTATGTATGTATGTATGTATGTATGTAAGCTGTTTACTGGTTGTATCCGATAATATAACTTTGCCAACACTGAACTTGAGTCAGAAGTTTGTGCTCGGGGACTGCAAATGTATTGAAAGAGTAAGTATGCAATTTTGCAAATGTTTACTTTGTGTAAAACAGCGTACACAAACTGATTTTATATACGGGGAACGGGAAAGGAAGAAAGGACGAACAACATTATTTACCCAAAGGCATCAAAATATAGAAGCATTAAACGGACAAAATTGTTGATCCAAAGGCAGCAAAATATTAAAACATTAAAACTAACTACAATAGGTTATACGGAGATAGTAATCATTCAAACACCAAACAAAACTGGGCTTTCGTGCTCCAGTTTTATCATCGCGGGAGTTTTATCATTGTGATTAAAGAGAGTTGTAGGAGGAGAGAATAAACGTAATTATGTTTGAAAACAAAGAAGTGATGACAACTGTAGTTGTACAGGACTGGAATGAAACATTTATTAATTCACCCAGAGCAATTACTGTACAAAAAAGTGTACGTTTGTTTATTTTCAGCCCAACCCAGAAAACATCATCGCTAGGACATTTAGAGTCAAACTTTAAAGTCAAACGACATCAACTTGAATTGGTATATGGGCAATCTCGACAACGCTTTGTGAAAATAGAAAATCTAAACTTTGTTATGGTTTAGAAGGTGGCTCTCATTTTCAGTTTGTTAGCTATTTGCACAACATTTTACTAAAATGAAATATAATGCGGAGATGAAGCCTAATATATATGAATTCACATAACTTTTGAAATGACTTTTGATCTTCGAAATACATTTTTTGTCTTCTTATGAATTTCCATATTCGAACTTACTCTGCTCCGTATGTAAGTGTGTGGTTTTGGATTTTTAACGTAGTTTCAACAATTTGAGTCGTATCGCTATAATGTCTGCAGTGTGGCAGTTTATAGTGATGCCTAGCACTGGGGCATCATGCTGTGGACATGCAGCATCATGTCCCACCCAGTTGCGTTATCCTGACACCACGCCGACCAGTCGTAACACTAACCTCTTAATAATGAGCGCCAAGCAAGGCAGCTGCTAATACCATTTTTAGATGTCTTTGGTATGACTCAGCCGAGGATCGAACCCGCGACCTCCCGCATCCGATACTGCGCTCTAACCACTTATGCTACCGGAGCGGTTACTTATGTAAGTCATTATCCTCTTACAAAGTGTGCTTTATTAATGGACTCAGTTTGTCTGGTATATACAAAACTAATAATTGTGATAAAGACGTAAGATAATTTTGCTTGCATGGCGTTGCATTTTCATATATTTTTATACCGTTTTATATTTAGATAGTATCTGTACTACCATCAATGAATATATAATTGTTTTCCTTTATATACAAAAAATAAACAAATTTTAAAAAATTGATCAAGGGCCAGTAAGCCTAAGGGAAACTAGTTTGTTTTATTCATAGAAGAAATGGGAATTTCGGAACTTCAGTTTCTTGAAATCGTGTATAAAAATAATAAAATTGTAACGAAATGGACAGATTATTAGGAAGGGCATAATTCTATTAAAATTATTTTATGCTGTATGAACCTCTAAGTATTGATTAATGAATACGTAACCTTCAAAGGCTTTTTTCGTAATGGTTATCGAACGCCAAATGTTTCACATATTGTTTGAATAACGACTGGTTTGTCTAGATGTCGCATCCTTGGTCTATTTCATAACAAGTGATGCTCAAATAAACGAAAATCGACCGTTTATGATCGTCGCTTTCTCCCTGATTCTAAGTCACAATGACAGGCTCAGTACAATCTAAATTAAAATAAATCACGTCAACACAATGACAGGCTCTGTTCGATCCAAATTAAAATTAAAAACTCAAGCCAGCACAATGACAGACTATATATAATCCAGATTAAAATAAATCATTGTCAACACAATGACAGACTCTTTACAATATCAAAGATATATCTTTTTTTTGTAAGAAGAGACATTTATTTTAATAATAATTTCTGCCAAAGTGTTCTTAATATTTCTTCGCTGAAAACATTAGATTAAACAATGCAGCACATAAATTTTCAATTATCTTTTTTATAGTGCCAAGAAAACGTATTCTTGTGTCTTCAGCATAACTCCTTAAAACTACAAATGAGAGAAAATTAATGCCAATCTAAAAAAGTTAAGCACTTTTTTTTACTTACATTTAAAATCATAAAATCTATTTTAGAAACGCAGACTCTGAGGAATGAGGAAATATCGGTATAGTTTCAGTGTGGTTTTTACCTGAACAATTCTATCGCACCAGTGTGGTTTCTACCTGAATAATTCTATCGCACCAGTGTGGTTTTACCTGAACAATTCTATCGCACCATTGTGGTTTCTACCTGAACTATTCGTTGCACCATGTATGTGAGTAATTGGTAGAAGCATATTGTAATATTTTATGCTTTGCTAAACCCAGCATCAAACCAGAGTGGAATCACTGTTTTGATCAAAGAGACTAAAGAAAGGTCCACTGGTTTAAAATGGACCCATTATCTTAACTGCCAATCGAATAAAATAGTGAAAACTTTTACTTTAATGCATAAAGATTTCGAATAATAAGATTCTTAAAAATAAGTGTATTTTCGGAACACGAGCATTTGTATTTTGCGTTTATGTTGCCATTGATTTTCTTTCTCATAGTAGATATTTAAAATGAATTAGATGTTATCTAGATCCCAAGAGCATTGCATTTTAACTAAGTTTATGTCATTGGTTCCTAAATCAAGAAAGATATTCCAGAGGTGAGATTAATCTAAATTAGGCGAAAGATGGAGTGGACGTTATAGAAAGCCGCGATGTCATTTGCAAATGCTGCACGATAATTATGTTTCCGATCATTTTATCGATATTCTGATATCAATGCTAAGAACATTATGTACGGTCTGTTTAACTGTTAAAACCGCCTAAAACAACCCAACAAAAGCCCATGAATAACAACTTCTATTATATATACTTAAGTGTGAAATATAGAGACTTATTGGAGAAATAAGGTTCATATTTTTGCATCCCTATAGTTCACGAGTACAAAATATATCCATATATTTTCACACGTGAAAATAAAAGATCTACGATTGTTTAAGCCTACAAAAGTTGTACCTGCAGCAATACAGATGAGTACATGGTGAGTTAAAACAAACAAATAGAAACTGCCTCACATTTCAGACATGGAAATTGATCTTTGATAACGAAATCTGACCAGAGGCCGTTCGTGTATCTCTTACGTTATTTCACTTTACATCCCTGAAAGCAACGATAAACACGCTTTGATGCATTGCTAAATCGCATGTGTATTTTTTTCAGACAGGTCAAATAGTTTTCAAAATGAAAAAAATATAATATACTGCGACAGATTATATCGACCCAATCCTACCGCTTTCTTAGTCACCTATATTTATATGTTCAGGTTATGAAAATCGAATAAATTTACGAAAAGGAGGTGGGGGTTAGCGTGCTGTGCCGAGGAGTGAGCTTAATATACTAAAGTTCGATTCTGTAGCAAGTATGGAATGTAATAAAATGCAAATTATATATTCCTACGTTACTATCGAATGTATTTCATATTATGGGACCAAACACGATATACTTTTAACTCATAGCTTTATGAACTTGTTAAAATATCATGTTTTTGGTACCACACGATGAAACATATTCAGTACGCTTCTCTCTCATTTTAAATATATCGACTACAGTAATTACTATTTATTTCATACTCAAGGGCGATATTTACCGCTCTTACATCAATGGAAGAAAATTTTGGATATATCCAAATTATTGCCTTATGATTCAACACATTCCATTATTTAAATAGAGAAACGTACGCGTTTAGGTTTGTCGCTATGACTCTATTCAAAGCTATTTAAAAATGAAAGTATAAAAAGAATCGAGATGACAGTGAATTACCTACTAAAATGAATTACATTAGGTGTAACGGTTCATAATAAAATTCTGGAAAGAATATGAAGATGAATTCAGCAAACATATAACTGCAATCAATGTATTGCTATTAATTAAAAGATAGTGGTTGCAGCCTCATTTATAGTATATTATCTTATCAGCATTAGTGACCGCTCCGGTGGCCTAAATGCTTAGAGAGTCCGCCTCGGATGCATGAATGAGGTCGCGGGTTCGGACTTTGGTCGCGTTATACCAAATACTCATAAAAATGGTGCTAGAAGCTGCCTCGCTTTGCGCTCAGCATTAAGAGGTTAGTGTTAGGACTGGTCGGCTTGGTGTCACGATAATGTGACTGGGTGGGACATCATGCTACATGTCCGCGGCATTATGCTCCAGTGCTAGACATCACTATAAACTGACACACTGCAGACATCGTAGCGATCAGACTGGAAAATTGTTAAATCTACGTTATAAATCCAAAATAGTACACACACACACACACACACACACACACACACACACACACACACACACACACACCTATCAGCGTTACCATATCGGACTACTAATTATGTTTCAGGGAGAGAATCAACCTACAGGCGGAGGAATAAAAGTAGAGCACTAACTGTCTTGAGCTACACCTATTAGCTAGTAGATAATTGTCTTTTTGTTTACATTATTAATTTCTCCAATTTCAATCTGTGAGCAACTCTTGTTGACAACGAAATATTTGCTTTTATTTTGATGTCCTGAATTTAATTCGTAACTGACAAAGTATTGTTGGAAGAATGCGTGAGAAGCTATTTAATTAGATGCGGACAAATCGGTCCTTTTATTTTGCAGCAGGAGAATCAACCAATGTTTGTTTTTATGACTGAATGAAATAATTTCTCATACACTAGTGATTGAAAACGCGCAGATTGTATTCCAGTCTAATGCAGAAATTGCTTTTATGTTTTAATATTTTTATGATTAAGCAATATGGGAAACTACTTAGTGGTCCGATTAATTATTAATGGACCATGTTGGTTGTATGAGAACTTGATAGAGAGACCACATACCAAAGACTTTTAAAAGACCCCATATCATAGACTTTTACCTATAGCTGCCTCGCTAATCGCTCAGCATGAAGAGGTTAGTGTTAGGACTGGTTGGCCTGGTGCCAGGATAATGTGATTGTGTGGGACATCATGCTACATATCTGCGGCATGATGCCCCAGTGCTCGATATCACTATAAACGCCACACTGCAGACATTGAAGCAATATGACTGAAATATTTTTTTAAAATTACGCTAAAAATCCAAATCACAATCACACAAGGACTATTTGAATTTCTGATAGACCCCTTCCAACGATTATGAGAAAAGATTGTGAACATGCAGAAATAATCATACCAACACCATAGTTAGTTATCTGTTCAGTTTCTAATGGAGGATTAGTATAGTTTTTCTTTGATGGTTCGAAGGCAATGGGCTCTCATACATATAATACCATTGCTCATGGACTGTCTTCCCCAATAATAATAATAATAATAATAATAATAATAATAATAATAATATTTATTATTATTATTATTATTATTATTATTATTATTATTATTATTATTATTATTATTATCAATTTTAAATGAAATTAATAATATAATTTCTAAGCATCCCCTTTATCAAATTAAAATATTACTTAAAACCGAAGACCCGAATGGACTTTAATCGTGCTCAGTGTTCATCTCATTATTTGCAATTCTTTCGCATCGTTATTTCGAGTGGTCTTATGATCACACTCTACATCTTTGCGACGAACTTTTATGCAATACTGTATATTTTTCCCTCTGCATGCGTGTCCGTGTGTAAGTATGAATTACTTCATAACTCACTTTCGATATTAGCAACACTTATTGGCAAGGACACACACATATATAGTTATGCATCCTGTAGGCATGCAAAATAAAAGCTCGGATAGTATTGCTTTCTAAAGAATTAGATTAAATTCCACTGTGCTTTTGGATGACCAGACACGACGTCAATTATAAGGTGACGCAGCTGTCCTGGCGCGATCTTTGCTAACGATAATTTAATTAGACTTCCCGAATACTTTATCATATTATGAAAGACACTTCTTGCAACAATAGCCAATGCCTGAACACGTCATACAAAAATACTAAGTTAAAACAAGGAGTTTGAACGATGCTGTCATCCACATTGAGTAATCCATGTCATATTTTCCTTTATTTCACAATTATTAATATTATATTGCAATAAACCCCTCCATGATACTTTTAACAAACCACTTAATTCTAACTCCTACAAAATAATACTTGCATAATAGTAAATGAGTGCAGAGTAATTAATTACTCACGGTTTCTGAATCTTTTTTTCCAAGTTAGGATTGATCTTCAATACTGATAATACTATGGTACATAAGAAAGAAATCGTTTTATTTTCATCTTGTCTGGTCACAAGAACAAACAGGATGAAAGTTACAGCAATTTTCTAAGATGAATCATAATTAAGAACTCCACCATTGTATTTTCATTTTTTAACTTCGATTCTAAACGATTTCAACTTGTGTTGTTTTCAAATCTATTTTGGGTTTTGGACCGAGACAAGGAAATCCCCAGCCAAGGGGTTATATTATTTGTCTTCCCAAAAGGCTATACCGAGTGGGGAGGCAAATAAAATAACCCCGCATCTGGAATTTTCTTCTGTGGTACAAACACCGATATAGATTATTTTTCCCACCCAATTGTTTTACAACTAAATTAAAATAACCTTGCATCCTTGCAGTTTAGTTAACAGATTCAAAACACAGTATTCATCAGGTATTTGTTGGAAGTATTGCTCAGTGAGCAAGCCACGTACGATGGTTTATACTGCGCTTTGAATATGTTAATGAACGCAATGGCATGACCAAACGACCATAAGTTTTACGCATGAGAAAATAGAAAGATAAATATATTTGATAGTATTACTGTATTATCACATTTAATCGATAGATGTCATATGAAATAGACAATAAACAATTAATGACTTTTATACAGTTAAGTGTTAACTTTCGTAAGTTCTACTTTGCAAAATTTTCTATGGTAGTCTACGGTACGATCCTGTGCAATACAATATGCCTACTGGGTAAAATTCTAACGAAGTGTTTAGTGACATCAGGCAATTTCTAATTCATGACTTTCTTGGAAATTTATATTTTCTGTCCTGGAAATATGACAAGTGTTGCTATCACTAAGAAATGATACGCTACATGGAAATCTTTTTCTGGAATAACATGTGCACTGATGAATGAGCCACTCAGGTTGGTAAGTGCAGGAGTTTTCATTTACAATCGCATTATTATATTTGATTCAATTGGGGCAGATTGTGGGTGTTCGACAAAGTTAGAAGAAACCAGTTTGACATAACACAGTTCTGGTTCTTGCCGGCTTTGCAATAGCCCTTGGTTTTGTGTGGCCAGTGATGTTTATTCGCCTGTGTGTCTAGAGCTCTGTCAAATAGCTCGTCTTGTGTGTATCTGTGTGTGTGTGTGTGTGCGTGTGTGTGTGTGTGTGTGTGTCAAAATGTTTTGTTTTTTTTATTATCAAAATTGGAGAGACCTTCAGTTGCGTTATGAGTGAAGTTCGTTTTGTTATATAACTATTGTTGTTGTTGGATTTTATAACAACTCCGTCAGACGCAGCAGAAGACAGCAAAGGTGTCTTTTTAAAAGTAGTTTCTAGCGCTTGGACACCATGACCGAGACGACAGGTCTAAAATAACCGGAATGAGATAAGAAGAGTAAAGTCGCATGGGTGAGAATATATATATATATATATATATATATATATATATATATATATATATATATATATATATATATATATATATATATATATATATATATATATATATATATATATACATTGTATATGGTTTGAAATAATCTATACTAGTTTCAAAGAAGTCTTCGGTGAATGAAACTCACAAGATTTCTTTCTTCGCTCTAATTATATTATTATTGAGGTAATTGGTTTGAATACACTTCCAGTGATTTACACAAATGTGTCTTGCCGATTCTGAGTTGATTTAGAGATAAAAGATAGTTTTGTAAGCATTTAATTTTCTTAAAGTGCTTATTGAAAAGGTGTGGGGCAGATACATGTTCATTCCGGGTGGGCTATTATTTTGACTCCGGGTGGGCTATTAGTTTCCGCCATAGATTACTGTTAATCAATTATAGACTGTTTTGTTTATAACATGCAATAAACATGCTATAGAAAATGGTAATAAAATGTAATGCAGAAAACCAATCGAATATCTGATACCGATCTTTGGGCAGAAGTATAATTGTTTCTACGATCATAAAATATTGTCTGCCCAAGCAGATATAGTTTACAATTTGTTACGATTCTATTGTCTCAAACTAAGCAATAGTAAAGATCGAAAACCAACAAGGTTTGTAACATTCAAGACACAGAAATTTTCCCTCAAAATACAAAGTGCAAATTTATATTAAAAAAATGTATTGTAAATTAAATCCCAAATAGTCCTAAAATTCCTATCACAAGTCCAAATGTATGAAGTTCCAACAAAATTCCTGTGGCATTCTAAATAAGTTCCAGTACTGAATGTGTTAATGGGCCTGTAGTTTTGAACGTGCTAATGTGCCAGTGGCCTGGAGTGTGGCGATGTGCAATGCGTCTTTTAAAGTATCACAATAATTAAATCCAAGTTTGTTTTTATCTAAATTCTCTATAATTCCAAATTAATGTTCCAGTCCAAGAATATTATTGATGAGCACTTTGTATTCACAGCTAATAATATTTTGAATAAATAAATCCAAATGAAAAACTGAACACAATAATAAGACTGATTCTGCTTCAAGATGTTAAGGGCAAGAATGAGTAATTTCCCAAGTAAACAACATAATATAAAAACTAAGAGACAATAATAGAGCCCCGATGTAGGTCACCCTCCTCTCTAAACAGTCAACAAGTTTACGAATTTCCAAGTGGACATCTGATGTCATGGACTCAGACGCAAACAAACATTTTTATCTCCATTGATAATGATCTGAGTATTTAATCCACACTTAGAGAAATATTAGCTATGTATTGTGTTCTTTGCAAAATAAATGTCCCTGGCCAGTTACAATTTATTGGAAATGTTTATGTATGTATGTATGTATGGATGGATGGATGGATGGATGGATGGATGGATGGATAGATGTGTGTCTGTCTGTCTGTCTGTTTGTCTGTATGTATGTATGTATGTATGTATGTATGTATGTATGTATGTATGGATGCATGCATGCGTGGTAGCATGCATGCATGTGTCTGTAATTTTAACCACAGACAGTTATTACCGATAGGTATTTAATAAATTTAAATGACTTAAAAATATGATGACATTCTGTATTCTATAGAGGTTGAATCTTCTCTGATTAAAGCATCGCAAGCTCGCAAGACAGCGTGATACTACTACTTCATGAGTGGTACTTGACCCTGGCAAGACCATGGGATAATATTATTTCATGTAGGTAAGTCACCCTGGCAAGAAAAATATGATTATACTACTTTATGCATGGTACTTCACCCTGGCAATACAATGGGATACTACTATTACGTCCATGGTACTTCACCCTGGCAATACAATGGGATACTACTATTACATGCATGGTACTTCACCCTGGCAAGATAACGGCATACTACTACTTCATGAATGCTAAATTTGTGGTTAACATCAGATGTGTATTTACTTGTTCTATGTCAGCAATAAACCAACTGTGGCATAAATGTATTAAATCAGAAAGGATATTTGTTTTAGATGTTAAAATGAGCAGCGTGTTTCCCGATTCAAAGTAAATGGTGTTAGCTACTCTTTAGAAATTGTTTTTCTTCCATTTGTGTCAGTTATGTTCTTGCTGTAAATTATGTTTGCTGTCCCAGAAGTGCTTCTTAATTTACTTTTGGACGACGCTAATGATCATGTATTTCTTGAAAGCTAAATAATTACTGATTGATCTATAACGAAAACGCATTATGATAAATAATTTTCAAGAGGTACCAGTGATATATATATATATATATATATATATATATATATATATATATATATATATATATATATATATATATATATATATATATACTGTCTCAATAACAGGAACATTGCAGCTGCAAAGTATATTAATTAATCTCAAAGATGGTTAGGAAAATTGTTGCAGTGCTTCTAAATTACTACCGATTTCAGAATTTGTAAAACAAAAAACATACCCTTGCAGGAATACTTCCTCAGTTTTATATTAATTTAGGACGCCAAAAGTTTTAATTACTTAAAAGTCTTTGCCACTAAATCTTGCAGTATCTGTTTGATATGTTGACCTCATTAACATTACATACACATAATGTTGTTTCTTGATGCATTCTTGTGGCAAGACAGGAATTCATGTGTTGTGTTTTATTGAACGTGCTTTTTTATTAGGGTTGGTAAATCTAGCTGAGACAAAAATTAAAGTTGCCGTTCCATAAATTTATCAAGACAAAATTCCATGTTTAGATCCGTACTGATGAAATATAGCAGCAATGACAACAGAGAAGCTTATACAACTCTAAATTGATAGTTTCGATTTAGGTACCTCAATGATATGTATGTGCATCATTACAAAGTAACAGAAAGGTCGTATGTTCCATAAATAACTTCCAATTTCAACGCATCAATAACTGATTGGTGCACAATTCATCCAGAAACATGATAGGTTATTTGATTTGTTTCTGGCTGGAGACAAGGTTTGATTTTGGTTTGTCATGTAACTTTTTCATCTGTCACTAATAGACAGTTACAAACTTGTACAAAAATAAATCATATCATAATATGCAAACACGGCCATGTTTAATTTTGTTTCAGAATGACATTCATTACACTGTATCAATATGCAGAGGTAAATTTAAGTGACTGAAATATTGTTTTATGCATTTATAAGCAGCTAGAGAACATTTATCACAGGATGTTCTTGGAACAAAGGATAACATCAGATATAACAATTAAATATCAGCCTCCGTTGCTAATAATTTATATACAGCGGATAGTAAATAAATGTTGATAAGTCAAAGAGTTGGAAATGTCAAGTTGTGCATAATATGATGAAAACCAGTCTGCCTCTAACCAAGACTTGCGATTCAAATATGATGAAAACCAGTCTGCCTCTAACCAAGACTTGCAATCCAAATGTGATAAAAACCAGTCTGCCTCTAACCAAGACTTTCGTTCCAAATATGACTTTCAATCAGTGAGTTGAGAAAATGTGGCATGTTATTTGATACGTGTAGAGATTTCCGACAAACAAATAATATGCTTGCATACAAGAACTCTTACACAAAGAAAGTGGCATGTTTGGTCGAGGCGGAATGTCATAAAATAGAATCTTTGGAATGCAAATGAGTGGTTTCATGTCCAAAAGATTGGATTATAGTTCTTTCTTAGAAAAGTAACCTTGACTTCTTGTCTATAAATGTGGATGCTAGAAAAACACCTTTAATATAAGGATAATTACCATCTCTATAATCCGCCTGAAATTTGAACACCAGTTTTGTGCAGCTCTGGTACATAAAAAGATCCATAAAGCATCATTGATGTCATAACAAACCAGAATGTTCCTTTTCTGATGTTTTCAATAAAATTTTCAGTTGTTTTTCCTCCGACCTCTATTCACGCCTCTGTGTCTTCTTTTCCTTTTTGCAATCCAAAACTTGTGAAACTCACATTATGAGTGGCCGAGTTTAAGGAAAACGAAACATTCATCGCACAGGTTATAGTCATATATTTATTCACCTATCTAAAGGTCAAATACCGTTCGCAACCCACCCCCACTCCCAATGTTTTGTGTGAAGGCACAAAATTCAAACTAATCGCTTTCATCAGTATGTGCTCTGGAATTCATAAAATGTTTTGAGTCAAAGAGTACGACGTTCAGTCAGTCATAACTGAATTCTAAACGTTTTATTCTTAAAACCATTGAAGGAAAAGTTTATAAACTTTATAGAAATATTCATGCTATTAAAGTGACTAGAGCACAAAGCTAGGGAACTATAACCAATAGCTTTGGAGATATCTGATAGTGAAGTTTCGAGTAAACACTCGGCTGAAGGCTTGAACTGACAGGGGCTAATTCTACTGAAGAGTTAATAAATGAAAAACAATATTTTTAATGTAGTGCAACTGAAGATAATTTAGCAAATAAATAAATGCACAGATAAAAAAGCTTTTAAAGATAATTATTTTAAAGAAGATATATGCATCATGCTTTTACAGTAATTATTTTAAATAATTAAATTAAAAATATGATTAATGCGACTGCGTGCGACCTCAAAGTATGGAAGCATCGAACTGCCAATGGCTTGAAATTTGAATCTTACGTCTTTCGATTAACCCTTGTCTTTCAGGACCCAAAGGACTTTATTAAATGGACGTGATTGTTCTTCATGCATACTGTTGGCTCGATTGTTTCCGAGTCTCTACTGAAGACTAATAATCTGACTTCAATCTATTTCATAGACTCACCAATCCCAAGATGCAGAACAAAGAAATCAATAAAAAAAAAGAAAAAAAAGAAAGAAAAAAAAAAGAAAAAAAAAAAACCTGTTCCATATGGTTTAGAAAGATCTATGACCTCAACAGATACTTTGCGGTATTATCGTGGATCTGTGAGCCAGGTGAACAATAATAATAATATAGAGTCTGTTAATAGTCATGCGAGTTACTGAATGTGTCTTAAAATTATTGCAAAGTGAACGTCAAGTCATCCGAAAAGAGGAAGGATGCCCAAGAACGTATAATACTGCATCACTTCTGAGTTTGGAGCAAACAAGGCAGTACAGACTATATGATAGTAATAATAGGATGGGCAGTGGATGCAGTGGTTGGGGAACTTTTATAAATAGCAGCAGTAGTAGTACTACTAGTAGTAGTAGTAACAGTAGCACTATCAGCAAGAAAAGAATATGGTAGCAGAACTAGCATCAATAGTGACTGCAGCAGCAGCAGCAACAGTAGTACTGGTAGTAGTAGTAGTAGTAGCATTAGTTGTAATGGTGGTAATAGTAGCAGTAGTAGTCCCAAGATCAGCAGCAATTAGACCAAGAAAACGAGCATTACCAATTAATGTAGTACTATCACTAACAGTAATGCTGGCAATCATATTAGCAGTGATGTTGGTAACCGTAAGACGACAATGATAAGAGAATTAAACGTAAACGTAAAATAGATTTTTATTTTTATGTCGGTGTTCTGTGTGAAAATCAATACCTATCGAGATGTAATCAAAAAGATAACACTGCAATATCCGATCGTGCCTTTAATGACAAACAGTCCATTTCAGCCATTGCTAACTGTGTTTGATTAATCAGTTAATAAGACGAGCGTGTCTATCTGTTAGCGATAGAATAGTGCACGCTGTTATATGGCGAATTTCAAGGTTTCAATAAATGGACCTGCATCAGCATCCAATCCATCAATTTATCCTAATGCACGATACCGGTAAGATTCATCTGATTTGCCACTTTATGTTGTTATTTTAAATAGCAATAAATTGTCAGTACTATTTTTCATAACCGAAACAAAATGCGCCAGGTCAAATTGACGCCAAAACTCTTTTGCGCAATCATAGAGGCATGCCACTAACATCGAGAATTGCAACATTTCAAACACAGAATGAGACGACTTTTTAAAACATGGACACAGATGTTTAAAGTTATTTATATACTGAAACTAGAATTGATGTTCTATTTGCTTTGAAAGCGAACGTTTTCTCCAGTACATATTTTCACCGTCATTGATTTGCTTGTAGAATGATTGGTACCAGTCTGTGCACACGATAAGGATTATTCAAGTTTTATTTATGAGCTTAGTTTCCGGTGCTTAAAATAGCCGAACAAAATTAAATGCAGAAACATAAAGTATTTGACTTTGTAACATAAGAGTGCGTTCTCATTCTCTGTTGCACGTTTACTACAAACTTGACCAGTATAGCGATGGTAATCATTAAGATGGAGTGCACATCAATGTGCTATCAACATTTTAACATTCTCTGGCTGTAATATGTACGTTATTATAATGTTTCTGTTTTAAATTCAACATCACGCCATGTCAACATCTGAGCCGTCAAGGTGCATTATATACGTTGTGTGAACGTGCTTTATAATTGAAGTAAGAGTTTAGACTGTAATTTTCATTTCTTTTTGAATAATTACCATCGTTTCCTACATTTCATAAACTAAACTTTTTTTATAGAATTCATGCATCTAATTCAAACATGTGTATACATACTCGTCGGTTGCTTCTAGAGATGTAGATTTGATTGAATTTAGATAGTATTAGTAACGATTTTCCTTATTCTAATAAGACTGAACTTTCTTTAAATGCATTAGAGACAATGATTTTATACCACCAACTATTTCTGTTGTTAACGAATGGAATGAAACCCCGACCTATCTGTTGAAAGAAAAAAAGGAAAGAATATGTGTTTGAAGTATGTTGAGTTTTAGTGAGAAATATTTTTCATATCAACCACTTGGTGTAAAGAATACGATAACACTTACAAACGTACAAGTAATACGACAACACTTAAAATACAAACTTTCCAGTGCGCTCCTAAAGAGATACGATACCATTAAAAAAAATTACATAAAATCAATATGATAGTTCTAGAAAGTAGAATTTTATGACATCCGCCCACTAGTATAGAGATACGATAATACTACATTATTATATCAATATTTACAGCTGCATCTGATTAGCTTTTAGGGAGCCTGCGAAAGTGGCGATATCACTTTCAACTTACCTTTCTACGCATAAAACATAATGACACAAAGCAGCTTGGTGTTCAATTTATCAGTTGTCAGAGATGCAATATAAATATTTCACTACTTTGACATGAAAGATGGAGTGCTGGGACCGTGTAAAAATACCCGTATTTTTGGATGGGAAAAAAAGTGTTGTCAAAACTATTTTGTGTTTAAGAATAACATTCGAGACAATATTAGTGTTAATTTGTTGCTATCAAACACCAAGAAATGATATATTCCGATATTTTAGAAAGATGGAAATACAGATTACATTCTGAGACGATACTATTGAGATAAGCAGCGTCAGTCCCGATAGTATGACGTTTAAAACAGTGAAGCATAAGGAAGGGATAAATTACGCATATGATGTGGGTGAATACACCCATTTGGAATCGGCTAAATTTTGAGCACAGCTTTAAAAATGTTGTAAATTTTGCAAGGTCAGTCTCCAAAGATTAAATATAACCAAAGCTATAATTTATGGAGATTAATTTTAGAGTTAAAATAACACACAGTTTCACAAACTTTTAAGTAGCTGCGTTAAATCCAACACGAAAAACTGCACAACTGAACATAAATCTTAAATCATCCATATTTTTGAAATGCTTGAGGAATTGTAGAAAACTGCTAACAATAAGGGCACGCGTTCTAAACGGTCGTCCAATAGGCTTGTTGATAAAAATACACAATAAGGGTACGTGTTGTCCACGGTCGGCCTATAGGCTTGTCGATAAAATTTACACAATAAGGGTACGCGTTGTCCACGGTCGTCCTATAGACTCGTCAATAAAATTTACACAGTAATGGTACGCGTTGTCTACAGTCGTCCTATAGGCTTCTTGATAAATATACACAAAAAGGGTACGTGTTATTGATGATCATCTCATAGGCTTGTCGATAAAATATACACAATTTATCAAGCGCGAAGTTCACTCTAGATGTTTTCATTTCATTTTAAATGACGAAAGAAGAAGAGTATTAAGAACGTTTTTACCACTATCCGGTCATTGTAAATGCTAGTAAAACTGAATAGCAATCAATTTTAGGAACAAGTTAAGAATAAATAAAATAACATGTACTGAGTTTAGAGAACTGTTGACAGAACAAAATCTATCAACACATTACATCAACAAAATAGTAAATGAAGTTCCTGCAAATGATTTTACATCAGCAGCGTGGATGAATGGCAGGAAGAGGGAGTTGACATGCGAGTATATGCAATAGCCAAATATTGATACAAATTACAAATACGTTCTGACTGTGATCTATTTTTATCAAAGTGAAGACGGGCTAAATGCTTAAAACAGGAAATGGATAAAGAACAGAAAGCGACACTTTTAGTGAAATCTTCTAAGGAAGAAAACTGTAAAATCACTTTGATAAAGGAAAAAAAGTCTTACAACAGGGTGGTTAGTGATTTGCTATAAAAGTATTTTTATGGCTGATTACAAGCAAAAAATCATTACATTTGACTAGATATAGCTTCAGTAGATGCAAATTAAAAGGAAATAAAGATAAAAAAATATGGACCAGTTTATTTGGTTACCTAACATCATGACCATTGAAATTTAAATGCGTGAAACCGTCAACATTTCAAAATACAAATCAATCTTTGAAAAAGAAATACTATTCTAGCTGTGCTAGAGAAATATTTCTAATCTGGCAGGAGTTTAAAAAGTGGAAAATTTGAACAGAGAGGATGTTGAGGGTATGTTTTATGAACAATTATTATCTCTAAACGACAATTTTTTTTATGAATGTGAATAGATTTCAATGACGGAGTGTGTTTGGTTTAGATTTTGACGTAGCTTTAAAAACTTTCCAGTCATATCGCTATCATGTCTGCAGGTTGGCAGTTTCTAGTGATGTCTTGCACTGGAGTATCATCCCACAGACATATAGCATGATGTCCCACCCAGTCATATTATCCTGACACCAGGCCGATCAGTCCTAACACTAACCTCTTAATGCTGAGCGCCAAGCGAGGCAGCTGCTAGTACAATTTTTATAAGTCTTTGGTATGACTCGGCAGGGGTACGAACACGCAACCTGCCGTATCCGAAGCGGACTCACTAACCACTAGGCCATCGGAGCCGTCAAAGACGGAAGGCACGCACGCACACACACATACATACATCATACACAGATACATAGATACATACATACATACATGCATACATACATGCCATGTGTAATTTCCGAACCAACCTTCGTATTGCCACAATGGTGTCTGTGATATTCCGTGGAGTTACATTCGTTGATTTGGAATAAAAAGAGTAAATTATTGCGCACTAATAAAGATGTATCAAATATTAGACAAAAAGTATATATATATATATATAGGTTCTTTGAAAGAATGGATTTCAAAGAAACGTTGTGAAAACAATTCATCTCTGAAAAAGGTGTCTATTTCATGGAATGTCGAAATTGGTTGACCTTGCCTTGACCTCAAACAAGGATTACAATATCTTTATTTACCTATATATATATATATATATATATATATATATATATATATATATATATATAGATCAAAAGAAGGTATTGAAGGCAACTGTCAAAAAGAAGATACGACATTACACTTATTAGTCCATGAAAATAAGATCTTCTTTAGATTATTAAGGCAATACACGATTACTTACGCTCTGCCAAGAACTTATTATTGCACCTTCTTTCCCAGATTCAAGAAAAGCAATCATTTATTTCTAGGAAGAATAAAATGACATTTACGTTTCTAATATTGAATTAATCAGTATTTAAAGTGCAAGAGAATTAAAATTCTTGAAAACTTACTGCTGTTTTTAAACGTGAATCTCCTAACCTTTTCTCATTGAATCCCTAAACATCATATGTTGCTGACTTTTGTAGCTCTCTATATACATCGGTTGGTAGACCGGCAGTTGAATATGTGTATCAAGTTGTAAAGAGACATCATTAAGAGTTTTGGATTTTTCCTCCTAAAACGAAAATGAGAATGAAAGGATGCAGAGAAAAAATTAAAACGGAAGAGCTGTAAATAAGTTTAATATGTTCGTCAAGCTTTATAGATATATCTTGAACATCTCTAATGATCTTCAATCCATGTTTAGAAAATATATTGTAAGAATATGACCTTATTATTAATATTATTAACGGAAAACTCGTCATTAGCCAAACGTGTGCTGCACTGCATCAGACAGTGGTGTGCTGTTTCCATCTGCACACTACCGCCGATTGCATGCGTACATGTTCTCGTCTGGCCATTCATATTAACTAAACATACATTTTCCAGAGTTAAAGCAATAGTCTGACTCTAACATCATCAGCCATGGTGATGTCTATAAGGTGTATATATATATATATATATATATATATATATATATATATATACAACATTATGTAATGCAGGTCTTGTTTCGATACGATAAGATACACGAATATACGACATTGATTGTAGTTGAGCAGAAGCAATATATTTTTACTGGTCGATTATTTTATACTTGTTTAGCTACAAATACATGTCAATAATGTCTGTGCATTTGCGAAAGACGAGCTTGTTTTACGTGACATTTGTGTCGAAGATGATCGCAGATAATTTTCGGTGAATAATTACTCCGAAAACTGATCGATAAAACTGTAGTAATGTATGAATAAAGCTACAAATAGCGTTAATGCGGGATGGACGTAATGTATGCTTTAACGTCGAATAGCGTTATTGCGAGATGGGCGTAATGTCTGATTTAACGTTGAATATACCTTTCTTTTTCTTGCATATATTTTAAAATCATTGAATTACATAACATATAAATCTATTACGAAATAACTTGTCCCTTATATTTTCTCAATATTCTATTTTATGCAACACCATTTACAACCGAAGTTCTTCTCTTTGTATGAATTATCATGAAGATAAGTAAAACTTTACCTTAATGACATACGTAGATGGAATTATTTATCTGAACAACTGGAAAGTACAATTTAGTAAGTCTTCTGTTATTTTGAAGCACGGTGACATCTATTTATTGTCTGAATTAAACAATAGAATTAACCGTGCTTCTAAGATGCGTTCTGCATTTTGGAATCTATTGAATTATGTTTAAATATGAGAAAAAGGTGGAAACAATTTTTAAAAGACCATTTATATCTTTTGACACGATTTGGAGCTTGTTTTATGTAGTTGACCGGTAGTAAATGTATTAATCTACTGTAAATTAAACTCTTCTAAAGAAAGATTGGCAACAATAGTTAGGGGACAGGGGAATCATACATATATGCTGCGGAATGAAGATTCTTAAGACATGACATGTTGCCTTCAGATAACTCGCATTCAGACGTTAATGGGAAAAAATGTTTCCCTTTGAGCAATATTTCCAAAATTAGAATACCGTATTGCATGTATCAAGGAACATCGTGTGAAGAAATAGGTATAAAAAAGACTTTTTGCATATAGGTGACTATTGCAGTCTATAGAAGTTCAATCAAAGGATTTTAAATATATTTAGCTACAAAACTGGCTATGTAATTCAAACGTCGTCATGGATATAGACTGGTCGTACGTTCATACCGTTAGAGACAAGATTTCTCAAGATTTATTAAATCCACCGACAGTTATACGTAAATTATAAGAATCTCTTTTATACCAAGGACATTTCAGTTCAGATTTAGATAACACCGATAGTTGTTACTCTCGACATCGGCATTTAGCTATAGTTTTACTCACGACTTCGGCCACTGGCTATAATATTACTCACGACATTGCCCATTTGCTATCTTTTTACTCAGGATATAGGACATTGGTTACTGAGCATGGTCGGGTAGAATCACTATAATCAAAGTTATACAATTTCTTCTTCATATACCGTCATAGGTTGAATTAAAACAATTATTTGATTTCAGGCCGAATATTGTTCTTCAAAATATTAAATGGAAACGTTCTCATGCAGTATCTATTTTGTTTGAAACAAGAAGGAAAATAGGGTGCAAGACGTGGTAGTTTCCGGTTTGTTTCCCGTGTATTTATTTACTTTACAATAATCCAAAGAAACAATATATATATATATATATATATATATATATATATATATATATATATATATATATATATATATATATATATATATATATATATATATCCTTTCAACCTTTCAATGCTGAAAGATTTGCATTAAGATCAGCAGCCTAAGATGCCATCCATTTATGCGAAATTGCAAGGAAGCATCTTAAAAAGATTTGCTTTAGATCCATTATATTTGTAACCATCGTTTAATTCCTGATGTGGAATGGAAAAACAGTTGATACTGATTAACATTGGCAATTTTGTACCATTGCAAAAGCCACTTACAAGAAGTGAGCATTAGAACCGGAATTACCATGCTGAAAGTATATCAAGGTTATTATGTGTGATGAGATGCATTGGTGTAATGGTGTCCATTTAAAACCGATCATTTCCTAGGGGACAGCTGCGAATGTTTGTGTTGATGCTTAATCTCCTGATCGATGTTTCAGATCCTTTCGGAGGCATTAAGTCTAAAATATACTAGAACAAATCAGCGTAATCAGGCTCGGTTATATAAATCAGAATCAAGGAATTCTTTTGTCACTTCGATCCCAGAATTGTTCGATCAAGCCCTAACATATAAAAGTTGTTCTTTATGTAGATCTTCAGTGTTATTGAATTTTCTTCAATAGTCATCAGAGAGATCATCATGTGTAAGTTTTAAAATTATTTTTATTTTATTTTTGTTTCATTACATTTTATTGTAGTGATTATTGTCACGGGATTCGAAATTATTTTTCAGTAATTCTATTTATCTAAGACGTAAAAGGTGTTACATTAGCAATATTTTTAGTTCACCTTGGTCCGCGGTAGTGTAAGCGCTACGCGAAAACGATTGGCTATTACCAAGGTCATTTCGTTTAGTCTGAATAAACAATGTTTTATTTTTAAATTTATTTCAGAGTGAGAGTAGATAGGGGTTCTTGCTACGTGACAAATTACATTTTCCCTATTGCGTTGTTCAAGTGTTAAGAGACCACGTGATCTATCTCGTGAGAACGGGATGATAATTTGGTTTGATATAATACCCTTTCTGAGCGCTTGTCAGTCAGTTGTATTTTTGAAACCTTGAAGGCTGGATAGGTTTTTATTGTTGAAACCAGATTGTTTTTAAAGTTTATTTGTTTTTGGAATTTAATAATTTATTCTCTAGAAAACCAAACGAGTGTACTGTTTTATAAATTCTGGAAGAAAGAAATTCAGTAGAAATTTATTCTGGAATTATTCGGAAACATAAACTGTGATTCAGTTGAGAAATTGTTGCTATTTTGTACAAGGACCACATCTGACGTCATCGCCTTCCATATTGGAACGTCGTCGAGATTCGAACCTGGATTCTAATAGAACTATTTAGTGATAGGACTTGTATTTTTCATTCTTAGGATTAAATTTTGGATTATATTCACAAACCGTAAGTCCTATTTTCCAATTTTTACATTGTTTTCTAGGGAAATAAATTATTTTGTTAAAATATACAAAGCTTGTTGGCTTCACTCTTTTCTCTTGTTATTTTTGTACGAGCCTACACGTAACTATATATATATATATATATATATA
>JAECUM010050187.1:0-28668 GCA_016617855.1 Megalonaias nervosa | reverse complement strand
TACATACATTGGCTGCACACTTCTGATAACGTGAAAATGTTACATCGTCCTGAGGGTTAAAGGTTGGCAACATAAGCACCTATTTTGCCCCCTGCGGCGTAAAGGAAGACTACATTAGTTCAAGTAAGAATGTCAGAATGCAGTTCAAATCTTTGATGTTTGCAACAACTAAGGAAACATCGGACAATGCTTGCCTTCGCTGTCTGAAAATATTAGGCTTATGGTTGATCGCGATGCTTATGAATTTGTCAGTAGATCATCCTATATTATAGCAATCAAGACGCCAATTTTATGGTAGACAGAGGTGAAAATAAGAAAATTAGTCTGTTGCCGACCTGTAATTGAAAACGTTGACAGTTAAATTAGGTAGCGTGTTGTGCATGATTGATTATGCATATTGATTATTCGAGTAACACGCCCGTTTTTGTTTTCAGTATTTTTCTTCCTCAAGTTATGGACACATGGACGAAGACTCGTATGTATGTATGTATGTATGTATGTGTGTGTGTGTGTGTGTGTGTGTGTGTGTGTGTGTGTGTGTGGGTAGGTAGGTGGGTATGCATGTATGTACCAACAGGTAAGTTAAGGATAAGATCAATCAGTCAACCTCTTTTCTATTAGTCACCTCTATATAGCATATTCTTACTTGAGAAAGTCTCATTTACACTTAACTTAAGGCATTTCATCGTAACCTGAGTTTGAAGAGCACCTGCTTATAATGACTACTTGTATTAAAATCCAATAGGTGACATATTTGTCTGCACTTGAACAAAGGTAAACACCAAAAGCATGGTCACCAAATAGCATCTTTAGCAGTTTATAAATTTAGCACATTCGGAAAGACAATTTTACAGTAGGAACTCTTTCGTGTTCCTACTTGCGAACCTATAGTTTAGTGAATAAATAAAATTTATTCAAACCGGTGAAACTTTTTGTGAAAGTCACTAAGCCAAATAATGAATCAATTTAAGTTTTAAATCTCAGTCTCTTCAGTTACTTGTACGTACACCATTTTTTTTTCTCTCAAAACTTTAAGCTCCATTAATGCAATAGGTTTGAGAAATAGCTTCAAGAAAGTGAGTACTTTAATGTTACTGGCGTTTAGCTTCCGAAAAAAAATTGTATCGATCCACTAGGAGCCAATTTCCTCTCTCCTGTTTTTGATAGCTGAGTATCGAAAAAATTTTATACATTTTTGAGATTCTCCAATGTACCAAATTTGGGAACATTGCTATTTTCTTATGTGTTTAAGTTAGCATGTAAACAATATCTGCAGAAGAAGAATCTTTGTCTTGGTCTTTGATCTTGACCTTGTACATTATATGATGGCAAAGAACTAAATGAACTTGTTTGAAGAGATGGCAAGATATACCAGCTTGCTAATTTAGGTTGAATCTATAAACCCTATATTTCTTAAATACAATCCGAAGTAGTTACACTGGCATAATTTAAAGTGTTTTTCAAGATGGGGGCCAAGGAAGCCATTTTGGGGGTTAGATCAGTATAATTGTAATATAGTACGACAATTTGTTAAATAAAAACGGAAGTTATTAATCAGGCATCATTTAATGTACTCTTCACATAGATCCACGAGCTGGTTTTCATAAAATCAGCTAATACTAATGTCTGTTTTCATGCTAACTCGTCATGAGAGATAAACACTAGAATCGAGACCTTTGACTGTCGACTTGGTATCGAATTGATAAGCATGAACTTGTTAATTGAAATGAGGCGAAATGCAAAGTCTGGTTAAAATTCTTTTGTATACGTTCAAGTCACTATGTAACAAATGGAAGCAGTGACCATGGGTTTCACCAAAATGTCTAATATATCTATTTTCAAATTTGTTCACAATTTCCATCGGCACCAATTTTATTCAGGACCAATCGCATGTTGTTTTTGCATATTTGTGAAAAACCTATGTCAATACAACCATCCAGTCAGAAGAAGTAGCCATAGGAGAATTTCATAATGGTCGTCAAGGAGTCAGATCCGCATTATTTTAATATGGAACGAACAACACATTGCTAAAAGCATTGTAGAGGTGGTGTACCCCATAACAAGATTTTATAATGGTCGCAGTTATGACCATATTGGGAGATCATATCAGCATTATTTTCATTTAAGGCCAGCAAAACAAACTCTTTTAGTGAGAGCTGTATGTCCATATGACCATACGTTTAGGATTAGCAATTTTTGAAGTTTACACATCCAAGAGAGTCTTTCAATGTAAAAAGGACGTCGATATCACACACACACACAGACACACAGACACACACACACACACACACACACACATATATATATATATATATATATATATATATATATATATATATATATATATATATATATATATATACATACATACATACATACATACATATGTCGGACGGACTAGTGATTAAATTATTTCCAAGATGTCAGCCATAATGACATTTTGAATATAAATTGTCGGGCACTATTTTTTCAAGAATTATCTACATCTAATAAAAGTCTGTTAGTGGAAACCTCATTGTCGATATTACCATCTACTTAGGAGGAATGGCAATAACAACAATTTAAAAATGACTTCTGTGGCGGCCATATTGCATGAAAAATGAGCACTATTTTTATTTTGGACCGACTGGACCCTGGGATGAAAGTGTTTGTAAAGGTTAATGACAATCCTTTTAGTAGCTGCGTGTAGGGTGGGGGCTCCATGGGGGACTGAAGGATGCTTCTGGCCAGAACAAACTTGTTCTAACGAACGGAAGGATATGGAACAACATGCCGCCTCATACGTTCTTGTGGTCATTGACTGATAGAGCTAAACAGAACATAGTGCAGGCCATTGTAAATGCCGGAATTTCGTATTTATTGCTTCTGTCACTTGGACAAGAGAATTCAAGTTGAACATGTCAAATCTTTGTAACGATATTGGAACAGTACTATGTTTAATTGCGGTTACTATGGCACAGACCAAGCACGTTTCCGTTAGCGCAGAAATGTCTTTTTGATCGGGAGAAAAAATGAATGTTTCTTGAATATAGAATATTCAAAATTATATGAATAATGTTTTAACTTTTGTTTCCCTTTCCGATGTCTCCGCATACTGTGGCTTTGAAATCTAACTCTAAATTAACATAAAAATAGACGTTTAGCATACTCACCATTTACATCAAAGGACAATTGATAATAGTGAATAAATTTTCATCCTTGGCAAGATTATTAATTCATACTTTTAGAAAGACTCGTTGTAAACACCGAGGCTCAGAAGAAATGCGTTTCAAATCATACTCAGACAGTCACGCAGAATCTGTACTGTTTTTTTAGACAATATTTGTTATTTAATGCATTTCAGGAATGATTTTTGTGATAATAACGTATTTATGCTGCTTGGGAAGAATTTGATCATATATTGTGGAACAGGACACTCCACAGTTTTAAACTACAATTTCATACATTTCCAGGAAATACTTAGAGATTCAATGGCAATTTCATTTACCTCCCGGAAATACCTAGAGATTCAATAGCAATGTCACTTACTTCCCCGAAATACTTCGATGTTCAACGAAATACCGGATCTTATTATTTTATTCATATTTCAATAACCGTCTTCAATCATGAAACAAAAAAAAAAATTCTCATAAAAAGGAAAGCAAAACAAATAACCAATCCATGAACAAGAATAAAATTGTGTCACTGTAACACTATGAGTAGTGCCATTTGCAAAGTTTGGTGCCACTGAATAGTGATAACGAACGCTGTTATACTGGGACAGAGAAATTTCAAAGCAATACATTGCAAACATCCGAAAGATATCAACTTTATCATTTTTTAAAAACGATGAATTCTGCTAGATATTAATTTTTTGAATTTAGACTGTGTAGCTAGTTTAATGAAAATGAGAATGTTTGTACGTTGGTTACGATAGTCGTATTACGTTTTCAATTTACAAATACAACTCAGTTTTGTGAGAGTTGTCCAACACCGTAATGCTTTTAAGAAGTAAATATACGCTGTTTATTTGATAAATACAATATCCGTTCTGAACCAATTACCAATAATGGTCATATCAGAGCCTTTGCAAAATTAAATCAGAAGCTCTACAAATGCGAGCTAACAAGACTTCTCGGGGGTGTTGGTGCTAATTATCCTCTGAAGAGCTCTTTTTACTGTAGATGGCCAACGAAAGCGAAGGAGCGAAAACGCACAAGAGTCACTTGAATGAGTTTATTTATTGATTCAGTTCTCCGTTGAAGAACGGATGATAAGAGCCAATTTCCCGGGGAACAATGACCACTGAGTATCACATGGAGTGTACAATCATCTAAACCAAAACTAATTGAAATGTGCCCTTGAAGATCATGGATTCGCTATGTCAAAACTCTTTTAAATGCACACATAAATGATGGTTGTTCTTATCTACTGATGGAATAATTAAAGATTTATTCTATTTAACACAATGTTGACTATTGACGAAAATCACTTTGTCCATGCTACTGCAATTTATGTTCTGAATTTACTATGACAGCCTGTTCGATGACATTCTAAAATTATGTAACTTTTTCTGAAATTGAAACCAAGAGAAATATAAAAGATACCCTTGCGTGATAATCTTTATCCATGTCCTAATGTAGGCATACATACATACATACATACATACATACATACATACATACATACATACATATTAATATATCATATACATACATATATATATATATATATATATATATATATATATATATAAGCCATTAATGCTCAGCTTGCCGGATTAATTAGGTTTCCGCATCACCTACAGATCATAACAACTTGCGAAAAGAGAGCTTGCTTTCAAAGTACTGCAAAATAAACTATGTTTCGGGACTCAATAAATATATGTGCTATGGACACAATGTCAGGATGTTTCGTGGACGCATTGTCAGGATGTTTCGTGGACACAATTGTCAGAATGTTTCGTGGAACTTTTGTCCGTATGTTTCGTGGACACTTTAAAAATATGCTTAGTAGTATGATTTGTAACAGCATTATGCACACAATGTGAAATCGACTTCTGGCGGTCAGCACCTAGACATGTTGTGAGGTTAAATGCAGATGGGAGCATCGTTTAACAGTCCAAAGTAGATGCATAATTACACTGTACCGAGTGTTAGCTATTGAAAAGCTACAATACAGTTCTTCTTACTGGCTGTACGAAAGATGCACGTTTTGCCAGCTCATGCATAAGATTTTCATAATTACAAATGCTTTAAACCCAGTTTGACGCTTTCATGCCTTTCTGAGTGACAGAATATTTTAAAGTACAGCAAGAGGCAGAAACAAAGTGCTGGCAAAGTTTCTAAAGCATTTGCAGAATAATAAAAAACAGTTTGACGTGAATTATTTCACTAAGTCAGTGTCTTTCTGAACTTCACGTCAATGAAAACGAGTTCAAATATCTGGTGATTGTTTTGAAATTGCAGGACATTTAATAAATTATTGAAATTAAAATGGGGTAAAAATCTTTGGTCTGACAATGCCTAGTACGATTTTCCATTTTTCCTATGTCCACCACTCGCTGTAGAGGGCAAATGGAAACAGGTTAAACCGTTATATCTGAACACCATCGGGACATTAATTCTGCGAACTCTGGTTTTATTTTGAAGCGAAACTTCTAATTCTTTTCTAGCATGTCTTGCAATTTCTGGAATCATTCATTTTATCACATTATTTAGTCCAAGCTGATATATTCTTGGTTCATGAGCTATATGTATGGGCTCTACAAGCGAAACGGCAAAATTAATAGATTAAGAGAACCGAAACAAATTTTCCACTTCTATGCCCTAGAGCCTCCCCTCTCCAGTTCCATTCGCATGCTGAAACTACGTCAAGAAATGCTGTACGAGAAGTGTATGAGTTCAGCTGCGAGAATTCATTCAGGCAGCATATTTTGATGCGTGATTTGGAACGTTATTTATATTAAGTTACAAATAAAGAGTAACAGACGTATGATTTGTATAATAGATTGTGTTTCAACACAAGCGTGTTATGATAACTACCATTAATTTAAACACGAATCTATTAAGCAACAAAAATTAGCAGCAACATATAACCAGTTTAATCGATGTCAGCACCCTTGACATGAAATAGTCACTGAGCTGGAAGAAAACGGAATACACATTAAAAAACTTTTAACACTGGCATACAATCAACGACCTGGGAGTGGGACAGGGTGTGAGTGGGGAAGGCACCGTCATTTTATTATCATATCAAGATCAGATCTTTTTGTTATAGCTTTGATAAATTATCTTTTCATTCAGCATATATATATATATATATATATATATATATATATATATATATATATATATATATATATATATATATATAATATATGTATAGTATGTACGCTGTATCAATGATATACCACGAGATGTATAAATTTTTCATTAAAAGGAAACGAAGCTTGCTGAGTTTCCTTTTAATGAAAAATTTATACAACGAGTGGTATATCATTGATACAGCGTACATACTGTACATATATTTTATTTATAACACATACAAATACATATATTTGCCCTTTGAACGGAGTTCAGATTTACTACAAGCAGCTGTGTATTGACCTAGTGAATGAACTCCTCATATCCCCGAATGGGTCCGCTACAAAATGTAGTTCTATGCATTTAGTGGCTATTTACAATCACCTCTGCATATTGATAAGTTGATTGTTTTCTTTTCTTGGTTTCTATTTTTCTCCACATTGATTATATCAATATAATATACACTTATGATTTAAACATGAAAGATGGTTTTAATGATAAAAGTACAGTAGAGCACTATTTACACTGGGATAACTACGTCATTCACATGAACGCCATTCACATACCGGCGCATGGAAATTAATGTGGAATAGAAACTAAGCAAACTGACGAACCAACAAGAGGTAATTAAAATATTTTAATATATTTACAGTTGATCTAAGTCATTATTCTGCTTTAGCAACAGCACAACCGACCATAACCCTCTCTCTCTCTCTCTCTCTCTCTCTCTCTCTCTCTCTCTCTCTCTCTCTCTCATCCTTTGGTCGGTTTGACTTATCTTTTACCATCATTCATAAGTCCAGAGATATCGTGGGATGACAAAAAATAAAATCTTCTACGTTCGTCAATTCATAGATTTTAGCCCGTATCTTGCTACTATGAGAGAGAGAGAGAGAGAGAGAGAGAGAGAGATTTAAAAATATAAATATACCCTTAGGTTCTAATTATTCAGCTGCTCTTTGTCACATTAAAGATTTAAAAAAAACTTTACAGAATTTTTGAAATATGAATGTAGTGACGCATGATTCCGACTAATTACGTTAGCTGCTCTTTGCAACATAAAAGTAGTTTAGTGAATTATGTAGGATCAGAGAGAGAGAGAGAGAGAGAGAGGCCTTTGGATATTTTCATATCTAAATAATAATAATCGATTTTTTGGAACATTATGGTATGTTTAAGAAAAAAACAAACAAAAAACATGACATTAAATATATCACAGTATGTGTACCACGTAACCGAGGAATTTACTGGTTTGAAACATTGTATCAATGATAAACACTGTAGATAAATCCCAGGGAAAGTGCACACGTATCGTTAGGACAAACCATATTCTTGCAGGTTATTTGGTGTAATTTCTATTTCAAGGTTTTAATCCAGCCCAAATTCCTTTTCTCTCTCATTCCACATTTCTGCGCAGTTTGTCCATTATGCATGAGAGGGCAGGGGAGAACAGAAAGCAGAAAGGATTGTGATGAAAATGTGTACCATATTAAATTAATTTAGAAAACGGGGATTATTAATACTTTGCATCGTTATTTTTCATACGTCACTAGTGACTAATGTGTCTAAATTGATCATTGATCTAGAATCAACTGTAGACGCTCGCGAGAATGTTTATGTATGCGTATTATTGCGCCATGGGCGGATCACAATTTGATACACCAATAGTATTGGTATATCAAATTGCTTTATACCAACACTTTAAATGCATGTTATTTTTTAATGTATGTGGTATAAAATCAGATGGTTCGGGGACCGACCTTTTTTCCGAAAGCAATAAATCAAAAAATTTGTGCTGACGTGCCGATCAGTTACAATTTACAATCAATCAGTTCAACGGTTGATATACCAATTAAATAAGAAATCAAGCAAATTCCTCGGGAAAGAAATGCATCCTTGATGTTTGTTTCTCTGATAACGATAGAGGATTGTTATTTTTCCAGCAGAGTTACTCTTTCCAGATGCATCGTGAACAATCCCCTTAGATCTATTGATAACAAATACAACATATTTGATGTGCGGTACGACAATTTCCTTTGTGAGTCCTTGCATGAAGCCGAAAATAACTGTTTGTATTCATTTCACATTTGAATCAAATCACATGGGCATTACTTCAAAACGCAGCTTTGTGTATTTCATGAGTTTTGACAAATTACATTTTCACCACTCCGATAAGGTTCCATTTTGAAATGTAACAAATGATCCTTCAGGTCTAATTTACTGAGTACCATTGTGTCGAACCCTTTCATTCATGAAAGAGTCATAATTTATATTCAAACTGATAGCTACAATAATACCATTTATGTCAAACACCTGCGCGCTTGTGCTCAATTCCCGTTTGTAGGCCTAAAGTAGATTATACTGGCAAAGATCCAGTTTAAAGCGAGAATGTCAAACGCTGAGCTTGGTTAAACCATCTTGGTAACTGTTTCCTCGCAAAGTTTAAAGGACAAATATAGCGCTCTGCCAAATAATGGATGTTTCTTGATGTTGTTGTTGTTGTTATTGTTGTTGTTTCTGTTTAATTCCATTTTTATCACATGATATGCTATACATTGCTGCCAGTATTTTTGGCGGAGGAAGACCCTGATAAGAACCACCGACCCAAAGGAAGCTACAGTCAAGCTTTCCTACATACCCACGTTGATAGAGCCCAGGACTCAGACCCACTTACATACCCACGTTGACAGAGCCCAGGACTCCTCAGACAAACTTGGAAAGAAGTGACGTGTCAGTGATCTATAAAGGCGAGAACTTTAGATCACTTGGCCAACCTGAGTCCACCAAAAAATCGTAAAATGTGTCTAGTCCAGGGACAGAAAGTTATACACGTAATTACTTCAGTTTTTCAGGCAAGTATGCAGTGTTCAATGTATAGTGAACTGTGTACTTAGATAAATTATGGAGGTAAATTTTCAGTACAAAATGTCAACCACAGTAAGAAGAGTTCAATTATTCTGCAAGCTATTTAGCTACAAGTTAGGAATCTTAAATATGGTAATTCGTTTGATTAGCCTGATAATTACTTAAACGTCTGATTGTCAAACACTGTAATGAATATTAGGTTCCTGATAGCCATTCAGTAAAAAGACAGACAGTCAAAAACACGGTAATGAATATGATTATGCTGAGAAGTCTGACAGTCAAAAGACGGTAACGACTCATAATATCATGGTAAGTACTCAGTCCAAAATCCGAAGGTCAAACACTCATAAATTGGAGTATCTTGACCAGTATGAAGTCAAATATCAGACAGTCGTACACGGTGATAACTTCATTCCCATGCAAATATTAAGTCAAAGGTCAGTTCACTCAAAATCAGAAAGTCATACACGGCAATGTGCTAAATTAGCCGGACAAAAAATATTCAGTCCAAAGTCAGAAGTTCAGACGAGGCACATGGTCGTATTATTTCGACAAATATTCGGTAAAAAGTTAGACGTTAAACATGGTATTAATTACAGTATATTGCATCAGCCGTATTGTAAACAATCTGGAAAACGCTTAGATGAGGTTGCACAGGTAAATTAGGTGGGAACTTGTAGATAATGCATAAAAATTTTAAGAGAGTTGAATGATATTATATTGTTCCATCTGTGGACTCAGCAGAATAATAGTTTTGTTCAGAGGTGAAAGGTATTAATTTACAGTTCAGAGAATATATCACTTTGTCTTGTTCGGAATATATTTACTACTTGTAAACGAACGCAGCTTCAGAAAAATGTTGAAGATTAAAGAACACATGGCGGAAATATGAACAATATGCAGGTGGTCGAATAGTCGCAAATAAAAAACAAAAGTTGGTCCATAGGAGTCACAGATGTTTAGACCATTGTTTTATTAATGTTATCATAATTGACTTTAGGCAGAATGTTCACAGCAGCTAAATTTCCATTTTTAGTGACTTCATATGATTTCCTATCAAATAATGTAAAGGAACTTTCTGTAAGCTATACTTAACGTAACTATTAAAAACATGTAAGGCAAACAAGAACAGACATCAGTCATCACGATGCAAAAGTAAAAATGAAAGGTTTAGCTGAGGGTACCACCTTGCAGAGTTGAACGAACGAATAATTTTAAAAATTAATATTCATGGAACTATTATAAACAGACCGCTGAAGTTCCTGAAATACACGCAGAACCAGCTATTGTAATATTCTTTATGCTGGGTCTAGAAGAAAAACAAATAATATAACACACACTTTGTTAATCTGATAGCTTATTCACTTATGTCATTCATCAATTGCTCATGGGCGTCAACATTAATTTTTCCACGCGGGGAGGGGCGGCTAAGCCGAAATAAAAGGGATATTTATATACTGCACAATGGAAATACCCCACCCCTTAATAACGCCCATGCTACGGAATTTGAGATGACGCAACAGTCCGTCACAATAGGATTTGTGAAAAGAAAGTAGTCGTCTATTTTTACTCATTATTACGTTGAGGTATGAACTAAACTTCAGTATTTAAGCTCATTCACATGTAGTAGCAATGTTAGCGGTTTATATACTGCAGTTAATGTGTGCACTCCCCATATATTCAAAAAATTCATCTTGCATTTTACAGAGTTTAATTGATCAAGCAATAATGTAATCTTCGATGCCATTGCATTTATAGATGGAATAAGTTCTTACAAGTGATCTAAGCGAACGATCACTGTTTGATACAATTATCCATGGAACGGATTAATAACAGAACAAGCCAGCCGCGGTATTTGAAAGAACCGTTAAGTACGTAGTCAAGGCAAAAATAATTCGATTGGGGAGATATGAAATCCTCGTGAGAAACATCCTAATTTTCAACGAAAACTGAGCGAGAGTCCACGGAATTTCCGCTCTGACAATGGCAATTTGTCGGGTCAAAAGACTAAATGCTTGAATGTACTTGAAACGTTTCATGTCTAAATCAATCAGAATTTTCTGTCATTTTGAGATTCAAAGAATGTTTAGTTCAATCCCGATAAACCTTGCGAGATGGAGATGCACTTAAACTTATCCCGAAAATCATGATATGTTCGAATGGTGACTTGATTGTGGTTATGAATATCGCTAATAAATCATGGGGTGACATAAATATCGCTGATATATTATGGGGTGACTAGATTATAGCCGATAAATCATGGGGTGACTTGAATATCGTTAATATATCATGGGGTGAATTTTGATCTCTAAAACTTTGTTTAAGAACCTTACATGTATGAGGCAGCAGGAATAGAGACGCGTTCTCTTCAACTTAAACAAAAATAGTATTTCTAATGAATTTTTAAAAGAATTCATTTGTGCATTTAATGAACATGATTTACGAAGCAATTGTGATATGAATTACGCGTAATCTTTACCGTAATCTTGGGACTCACAAATGTAATACTGGACACACAATAATCACTATAAACTGCCACATTGCAGACATCCTAGCGATATGACTAAATTTGTTAAAATTCTAAATCACACACACACACACACACACACACACACACATAAATAATAACTTAGATATGGATTGTGTCTTCAGTAAGTAGAGAAGCAAATCACAGATTGGGTTTCGTAAAGTTAGGAATGTTTTGGAAAATAAATATTTATGTATTAACATTTTGTCGTTTACCAGAAGAAAATTTTGTAAATTAATAAGATATTCAGACCAATAACATTTATATTTTTGCAAGTTTCAGCAATATTTATTTTGAAAGGTTTCAAATAATAATAAGTAGTGTGAATTATCCATTACGACGGACTTGGAAACATGCAAAATCGATTTCTCGTTAATAATTCTCCTTATTCGTGAACTAGCATTGGTATATCAAAACAGAAAGCAAAGAATGAAAATAAATCAGCTGAAATTGTTACAGTATTCACCGTCACTTTAGTGTAATGGAAACAATTCTTCACAAAACTAATAATTGTAAGGTAGGAGAGAGGTTGGCAACTGACATAAGAACTGCTCTCTCTAGTAAAGTAGGGGCTCCAACAAAGAGCACTGCTCGGGTTCCTCGACCCCTCGGGCCAATACCGAACCCATAATACTTAACTGTACGCATATCGCCAAAACCGGCAATGCATTCTATATTTGTTAATTAATAACAATGGAATAAAATATGCATTATGCGGTAATTGGTTTCATAGATTAAGTAAATAGGTACGAAAATGAAATACAGTAGGCACGCTTAATTAGTATTTACGTCTACAGCAGTTGATAAGAAGAATAAGAATTTTTTGTCTAAAGCAATCTCTCACTTACTCAGAATATCAGTTGTCTTGAAAGCATTCATAAATGTAAAACTGTATCACAGACTGTGGAGACGGAGTATCAAAGTAAGTATATATTGGTAAAAATCCTCCCAAGGCCGGCCTTAGGCCGATTGGACCGAGTTGGCCCAATCGGGCCTCGCGCTCACAGGCGCCCCGCGCGTTAGTAATTTTTAAAAATATATCTCTTGAACAAAAGTAATTTTAATGATATGAAATAAAATTTTAAGTTAAATATCATATAAAATTTGATTAAAAGTTTAAAAGCCGTGCTCACAGGGGGCACCTCGCGTAAATCCATGGGGCCAGTGGCGTAGCGAGGGTACTTAGCGCCAGGGGAGAAAACATAAACTTGGCGCCCCCTTCGAGTGCATCTGAGATAACGAATAGTTGTATTTTTCTCATTTTGGCGCCCTGGCACATGACGCCCGGGGACAACTGTCCCCCCTCCCGCCCTCCCCAAGCTACGCCACTGCATGGGCCCCCCCCCCAAATGATCCAAATCAGGCTCCGCGTTTGCTGAGGTCGGTGAAGAATCATCCAATCAGGTAAGAGGAAATAACTGAGTTACGAAGCATAAGAAAAATTTTAAAGAATACACCAGTCCAAATCATTGTTATAAAATTAAATTCTTTCATTATATACATCACCTTAAAGTGTATACTACAATACCGTCAATACTTACGTAGACTTTAAAAATGATATGTAATATACTATAGTTACTGCAACGTATTTATTTTGCATAGAAACTTTAAACAGGCACTATCAACATAATCATACGATTGAAACCATAACCCATTGTACTATTTCAGACATTTAGACAACCGCCGATTTTGAACTACGCCGACCGATAATTGACACGTGGACACTTGACGATATGTCAATATGTGCCGGAACTTGCTATTCATTTACACAAGATATCTTCATTTCTTGTCTCCTGCTCACTGATTCGTATTAATGTGAATAAACATTCAGCATAAATGCGAGGTAGCGGACATTCTTTGATATAATGTATGTAGTCAGATCTTCCAGAAACATTAGTTGAAGTAATTGATGGGGTTGAAACTCTTCGGAATCTCATGTCACCGTATTGACCAAAACCAGGCAATACTTGAATTGTTACTCAATATATCTACTTTAAATCAGCGATATTGAGGGGTGAACATCATACAAAAAGTAAAACTATAGAATGTCAGACAAATGACAAAGACTTTTAAACCACTAAGTTCTCCCAACTAGTTGAGATGTTCATATCAGGGCCGCGGACAGGGTAGGACAACTAGGACCAAATTCTGGGGGCCCACAATAGTCAAGGGACCAACCGACATCTCTTTTTGTAATTCAGAGGGGCCTACTAGACAATTTTTTCCTAGGCCCACAAATCCTGTCAGCGGCTCTGGTTCAAATAGATAGATAGATCTATCTATCTATCTACATTTATCACTAATTTTTATATCATTTAATTACTCCAAAAAGTTACCGTTTTCATCTGTTTCAGTTAAATGTATTGCGGAAAACATTCCTGCTTCACAATGAAAAAAGGAATTATTAGGTAGAATATATGAAGAAACAAGCTGGAACATTCATGACGACTGGAAAGCATGCAATTTCACATTGGCAATCCGGAAATAAATCAAGTCATTCGTGACAAGTAATTAATGGATTCGTATCTCTTGGTAATTCACTCGACACTTGGTTAATTAACCTTTAACCACTTTTTGTAATAATCTGTCACTGTGTCAGTTTATAACAGGAAATTAATGGACTTTTACATCTCTCGTTCTTTGACATATTTATTTGATGACATCATTGCGATGATGACCAGAAAACCATCACGTTTAATCGATGACATGATTGGTCATGGTGATCAGAAAACTATATAGTTTAATTGATGATATCAAGTGTAAACAAACAAAGCTTGACCTCAGAAAAGAAACAAATTAAAAGACTGCAATCGAAGGAAACTAAATTTATTCCGTTTCTTACAAGTCTCTTTCATTCAGCATGACTGAATAAATGAATGAAAGAAATTTACTGCATAAAGTCAATTGGCCCTGTGAGGAAATACTAAAAATTATAATGGTCATAAAACTGGATGGTGGCACAGAACTTCAGAAAATGTTATCTACATTTGCTTTATTCAATAGGATGATAACTTTAAATGTGAAGTGCATTTGTTTAATTATTCTTACAATAAATCATTATTAATTATCGTTCTC
Organism: Megalonaias nervosa; assembly: GCA_016617855.1. Classification (NCBI taxonomy): domain Eukaryota; kingdom Metazoa; phylum Mollusca; class Bivalvia; order Unionida; family Unionidae; genus Megalonaias; species Megalonaias nervosa. The sequence goes on along the minus strand of JAECUM010050187.1, from coordinate 13,917 downwards.
GGTGAAATTAACAATATTCAGCAATATATACAATAATTAAAATCCAGTATAAATCTACAACAAATTAGCGATAATATTGCCTTGAAGTCATTAGATTCGATGGTATGTTTATTGCCAGGTATTTGAAATTACACATCTTTCTGATTACGTTGCTACATTGGTATTTGATTAATTCAGTACATTTGTACATCTTAAACCATAGTCGACGATCTGAATATGACAATAACTTTCTCAGTTATTGTTATTAATAAAGTGATAAACGTCTAGAAGTAAGATTGATTCCGCTCCATCTACAAGATTCTATGCACATTACACGAGGATATAATTTAATTTGAAACAGCATTAGGGACTACTGTCAAAGTTTAAACATTTTGTTTTCATGCGTGTAATCTGATACAATTGCAATATATATGTGCTGTGCTTAACCTTTGTCCATGGCTGAAATTGTGGTTTAAGATAATGATCATTTGCAAACAGGATGTTTACATGACTAAGTTTTGTCCTTGATTGTACCTTGTAAATAACATGTTGATATAGCATGTGAATAGAATATTCTAGATTCCGTGGGATCCGTTTATTGTCAGAGTTTACATTCGTGTTCTGATATAATTCAATTATTTTTTCAATTAATTCATTAGAATTATTAAGTGCTATTTGACTTTGGATTAACACTTCATTTTGGAATTGGGGCCCCGAGCGGCCGAGTGGTCTAAAGCGCTATCCGTTACGGATCACTGCCATCTCACCTCTGTCTGCGTGGGTTCGAGTCTCGGATTTGGCCAATGTGGGTATGTGAGAAAGCTTGCCAGTAGCTTCTCGTGGGTCGGTGGTTCTTTCTGGGGTTTTCCCGGGTTCTTCCTCCACCATTAATACTGGCCGCCATGTATAGCCTATCGTGTGCTGAAAAATGGCGTTAAACCATACAACAACAACAACTACATTTTGGAATTATTGAGAGGTCATTCAAAGGCATTCTGCATTGTATCATTGTAACACATCAAGACATTTCAAGACTATGGAAATTCACGCGGAACATTTTATACTCTTGAACTTGTGATAAGACATTGAGGATTAGTTGGGATTTAATTTACAATACTGTGCATGTCTTTTGAATTTTCACTTTGTATTGTAGTGAAATAAATAAATTGTTGAATTTTAATTTACATTGTTGTTTTAATAGTTTCATTTCTTTATCTTTATATATATATATATATATATATATATATATATATATATATATATATATATAGAATATAGAATATATGTATAGTATGTACGCTGTATCAATGATATACCACGAGATGTATAAATTTTTCATTAATAGGAAACGAGCTTGCTGAGTTTCCTTTTAATGAAAATGTATACAACGAGTGGTATATCATTGATACAGCGTACATACTGTACATATATTTTATTTATATCACATACAAATACATATATTTGCCCTTTGAACGGAGTTCAGATTTACGACAGGCAGCTGTGTATTGACCGAGTGAATGAACTCCTCACATCCCCGAGTGTGTCCGCTACAAAATGTAGTTCTATGCCTTTTGTGGCTATTCACAATTACCTTGCATATTGATAAGTTGATTGTTTTCTTTTTTAGTTTCTATTTTTCTTCACATTGATTAAATGAATATAATACATACTTATGATATAAACATGAAAGATGGTTTTAATGATAAAAGTAGAGCACTGCAAAAACACATAGTTAGCTACGCCATTCACATGAACGCTGCCATTCACGTACCGGCGCTTGGAAATTAATGTGGAATATAAACTAAGCGAAATGACGAACCAAAAAGAGGTAATTAAAATATTTTAATATATTTACAGTTGATCAAAGTCATTATTCTGCTCTAGTACCACCAACAATAAACTCTCTCTCTCTCCTCTCTTTCACTGGTCAGTTTGACTTTAAAACTCTCTCTCTCTCTCTCTCTCTCTCTCTCTCACACACACACACACACACACACACACACACACACACACACACACACACACACACACACACACATCCTTTGGTCGGTTTGACTTAACTTTTACCATCATTCTTAAGTCCAGAGATATCGTGGGATGACACAAATGAAAATCCTCTACGTTCGTCATTTCATAGATATTAGCCCGTATCTTGCTACGATGGTCCAGAGAGAGAGAGAGAGAGAGAGAGAGAGAGGGACTTTCGACATTTTCATATTTAACTAATAATAATCGATTTTTAGAAAATTATAGTATGTTTAAGAAACAACGACAAAACATAACATTAAATACATCACAGTATGTGTACCACGTAACCGAGGAATTTATAATGGCGACCTGGTTTGCAACTTTGTATCATTGACAAACACTGTAGATAAATCCCAAGGAAAGTGCACACGTATTGTTACGACGAACCATATTCTTGTAGGTTACTTGGTGTAATTTCTATTTCAAGGTTTCAATCCAGCCCAAATTCATTTTCTCTCTCACTCCACATTTCTGCATAGTTTGTCCGTTATGAATGAGAGTGGAGGGGGAACAAAAATCAGAAAGGATTGTGATGAAAATGTGTACCATATTAAATTCATTTAGAAAATGAGGATTATTAATACTTTTTATCGTTATTTTCATACGTCACTAATGATTAATATGTGGAAATTCATCATTGATCTAGAATCAACTGCAGACGGTCGCTAGAATGTTTATATATGCGTATTATTGCGCCATGGGCGGATCACAATTTGATATACCAATAGTATTGGTTATATCAAATTGCTTTATACCAACACTTTAAATGCCATGTTATTTTTAATGTATGTGGTATATATATATATATATATATATATATATATATATATATATATATATATATATATATATAGTAAATACAATAATTGCAGAGAGCTCCATAAGAATAAAAAAGAAAGACGTGATTGCGATCGCTACTTTAGTCCAAAATGCATCTTGATAATTTTGTAAATTTTTGCCCTGACAAAACTGTGTATTAATTTCATAGCCGTTCACATAATTTCCGAACAATAATGTATTAATTGTAAGCCGATATAGTATTTCTACAAGAACACATCTTATAGCTCTATATTGTCAACATTCAAAATAAAGTAATTTATATTCATAACCAAATTTAAATATTTATATCCGAACTCCAAAATTTACATATAGCATTCATCTTTCTGATTTCTTTAGTCTTGAATGCCAGTTTCAAGGAAAATTAAAGGTTATACTCTGCTTAACAAGTGTCAGAAATATGCCACGTCGCCAATAAATCTTAAACATAATTTCTTACGCTCGCATGACGAGCCTTAATTAATTACCGGTTGTATGCAAAAGACAAAAACATCCGGTTATTCAAGGCAAATAATTCAGGCAAATTAAACGTTCCCTGATTTGAATATTGCTATTTAATGACTACTGTACTTTTATATCCTGTTGAATATTGCTGACGATATTGATATGGGGAACGTAAAACTGAATAATTCATAAATATTTTAAATTTTGTAACATTCACAGCAGTATTGATTTCGTGAAAAATAAAAATATTAAAAGCCTGTTCATTAGGTGTTCTCTTCATCAGAGGACAATTCATGATGAATAAAATTTAAATTGCGCAACTACTTAGAGGGTTCTAATAAGCGAATGCAACTGCCTGTTTCATCAGGAAGCAACTTTTATCCCGGTGTGTGTGTGTAAAGGGGGGGGGGTCCTTTTGTTTTCTTGTATTTTTATTGTTGTTGTTTTGTTTTGTTTGGGGGTTTTTGGGGGGTTGAATAGTATTTATTCAAGAAAACATCTTCACTTAAGATTAATGACAATACAACATCTTGGGATTCAGTATAAACAGGAAGCTTGCTAAAGACTGTCTGCCCAGTTACATAGAAATTTTAACAATCAGTAATTGTCCACTGATTTAAAGTAAATTAATTATGTACACATATAAATATATACATACTCAATTTTAGTATTCATATGTTACTGCATTTGTATGGGAAACTGTAAACGAGTTTTTCTGAGTTATACTGCACGACGTTAGGAGTACAGTATGGCTGAGTAAAAACGAATTCATATATTCCTATACAAACGTAGTAACCTTTTTATTATATGCTCATTTTGCTTTTCTACCCAAGGCTGAATAATAAAAATAACAATAAACCAAACAATTGAATTTCTGCTATATTCCAAAGTAAATACATTAGGGTAGTTAAACAAGCAGTAACATTATTCATGCGTACCTTGTACCTCCAAGCGACCTTTGATCTTGGACTAGTTTCGCGCGGTCTTTCGTTTAAAATTAGTAATCTCATTTTAGGGTAGTTAAAATGGAAATATAGAGTCCTATTGTGAATGTCTGTACCTTGAAGAAAACTTCTCCACTTGGAGAGGATTTCCTTTCCTGTTGATCCAACCAAATTCTGCTTTTCTTGTTGCGGATGTATTAGCTGGGTCAATTCCGAACAATGTACATGTGGAATGACTTTGATGAAAGCACACATGTTTCTGTTCTGTCATTCATAGTTTCGAATCAGAAGATAAAAAATATGAATTTTTTTAATTGCAACTATCAAGAAAACACGGGATTAAATATTGTTTGTGAGGAATTATCAAATTTATTTTGTTTTTGAGTGCAGTAAATTCTCCTTTGGAATGGGATTAGTGTTAAAAATTGCAGTACAATTTCGTGTTGAGGATCAATTTTTGGAACCCATGCAATTCTGATTATCAGCAATAAATAAGAAAGTTCATTTCGAGGAAATTCAAGATGTCAGATTTTAAATATATTTATTACCATTGTTATTACCAGTGAAAGACGACATATTTTTATGTCCTAACACTTGCGAGCTCCTTGTTGGATTGAGCATGGCTATTTTCAAGACCTGTATGTCTTGGACATTATATCCAAACATTGTCTCAAGAAAGGAAAACGGGGAAAATTACAAGGCGGCTTGGGTGTGACAGCCATTTCACCAGCAGAAAATAAGGCTTCTTCGTCATCTTAGCTTATTTGCACTGAGGCTCTTGCTTTTCTAGCAAACCCCGCCAGCTTCATTTGCACTGTTATTCAAATTTAGTGCTTAGAATGACTTGTAAAATGGGAAGTCTTTGAAGGAAAAGAGATAGCCCTTGGCCTTATTTTGCCTTTATATGTTTTTGTTGTAGACATTGGAGGGCACTGCTTATTGTCTGAACCATTCGATTTGCGAATAGTTATGAACTTTCTCCTAAAGAAGTACTTAAATGATCGGAATTGTGTTTTCAATACAGCATGTCTCATGTTTCTTGTCATCAAACCATCGCGAGCCATTGCGGTTATCACGTTAAGTCGTTTGCTTGGTTGAAAGATTCTGTTGTGACTCAGTGAACTCATCCTCATCGTAAACTTTATCATCGCTAATTTCAAATAGATCAAACAGCTTGTTTAGATCATCCACAGACATATCTATTAAATACAAAAGCTCTTGCGTCTACTACTTGAGTTTATATTGTTGGTTTATAATAAAAAATAGTTCCTAACACATGGTACTGTTTTAGCCACACGTGTTGTGCAGTACGGAGAGACACTGCACGATTCCTACGGTCAAATTAATGGAGAAAAAAATTAACTTAGAACTGATTTAATTATTTCAAAGATCATATAGTTCGAAAATACAGAAGACACTTGTGTGGTTGTAAATCTGTATATTGATTTGAAAAACAAAGCTTGATAACTGTATGAAGGCGTTCCCTGTCATGCATATTTGTCTATTAATTTAATCGGAGCCCATATGATAATCAGATAATAATATCTTAATTGTAAGTCGATGTGCGTTTTCAGTCAGCAAAACTCGGTAACTGCGGAAATGTTAACACCACAATATATCTAGGTCTTTCGAAAGTAATTTTCTTTAAAAAGATCCACTAAACGCAATAAGTTATATACTATCACTGATAGAATAAGAAACTGCTTTTGCCGCCATTACAGTTATCTAATATCGTGTGAAATCATAAACATAAATTTTGCCATTCATTCTGTTTTTCAGTTCTGACTGCTTCTGGGCACTTATATGAATTGATTATAACCCGCCCAATATTACATCTATCCATGGGCTGGATTTATTTTAAAAATCCATTCTGCAGTATGAACACATATCCCTTTGATTATGGCTTCCGACCCCCCACCCCTGGAAAGATTATGCAGACTCCCAGGAATCTATCATTGGATAATTTCTTTATGAATTTGTATTACCAATTAAATGACTTAAAAACTCATCAATTGCATGTGTAGATCTTTTTAAGGAAATGCAACCAATTCAATCACTACTTTTTATTTTACCTGCAACAGTAATAAGCAATTCCAATATAGATAGTAAAGTTACACAAACTCAAACGTAAAATCAGTCAATGAGGACAGAAAATCGAATAAGTAAACTAGGGATAAAATATCCACGTCAAACTTTACACTTTTGTCACACATTACAACATTTAATCTGGATCATTGCACGCAGCGACATATTTAGTTTTTGCCGCCCTTAAGCCATTCAGAAGTGCCGACCCCGTCCAATAGCAAAGATGTGGCGGCATGAAGAGAAGGGTCGTGTATCGAGAATGTTATTTTTGATAACTGCTTGTTAATGTTTTGTTCGCTACATATTTGTATTCTCTTCAGGGGGTGTTATTTCCTTGGCTTTTGCCGTCCCTTTTAGAATTTGCCACCCTGGGCCCTGGCCTATTGATTTTGTGTGGAGATATGTCAACGACTGCACGTCTATTACTGTTTGTGAATACAACTGGCAATCAGCAATTACACAATGCCGCTTTCCTCTGATTACAACATTTAATCCTTTAAAAGAATTAAAGTGAATAAAATAAAACATAATCAAAAATATGCATCAAACTTAATTTGCATTTATCGATGCAGCTCATGTGAAAGTATGAAAAGGTAAGGTCACTCAGTTTGGAACTACATTATCCTAGAATATGTGAAGTTACAGCAGTATCTACAAAAATTTTTTTTTACAGCATTTCACCTTAATTCATGCGGACAGCGTCAAAATCATAACAACTAAAATAGCCAACGAAAACACACAGGAGAAATATACTAAACATTTTAGGCAAGTAATTATTGTATAATACATTTGCAATGGCCGATTGATACCATTTGATACTTGTTGCGTCCCTTGCTTTTCTTTTTGTGTAAAATGATTTATAGTATACGGATATTGCAAACACCTGTAAACGGATCTTTCATGACAAAAAATTTATTGACATTAATAGACAAAGTTACGAATTAATTCATTGGCAAAACAGGGAAATCTGTTGTAAAACTGGTCACGTTGCTGCTTTCCAACTATGATATTCATCGCACAAAGCAAACGGGAATGTAGAATGGGACAAAATCATAAGTAAAGTCAGTCAAATATTAGCGCCAATGAATTAGCAAAGCCATAGGAAGCCTAGCCTGAGGCCTTTTAGACACAATGTAAGTAAAACACCCACAAATTTCCAGAAGTACAAATCAGCAAGTACAGACAACCTCTGGAAGAGCTATAAAGACAATGACGAGTGGGATTCAAAGTTATCTGTATTAACGGCTTCTGTAGCATAGCTTCCGCCTAAGCAACATCAACCCTGCAACTGCAGGGATGGTGAATGGTGGGAAGCCCAATTGGCACAAAAAAAGTTCATATCAAACAACGTTTCTTTTTATTGGGAGGGGGTCCATAATTAAGTGTTGTGGGGGTGGGGGTGAGAGCTCATACCCTCTCAGAATATATCTTTTTCCGAAAGCTGTTTTGACCCCATGGTCACCTAATTCTTAGTTCATCGACTTTTGGGCATTAACACACGTTGACTGAATCCTACCTTTTATCTATTAGCACAGCCTGAATGCAAACAAAAACATGAAATAAAGAACTAGACTGTGTTTGGAAGCTCAGACACTTTTGGTTGTTAAGTCATTTTTTATTTTGTGTTGCATACCGCGTTGTATCTTGTAGTATCATCAACCTTGTGCTCCAGCACTGCAAATAAAGAATTCTTCACATTCTCCTCCTATGTATTCAGCACATACTCCCCATTCTGTACTGAAACTATTATAAAGAAAAGATCTCACCAAATTGGGTGTAATGCAGGTGGCAGTTTACCACAAAATTTTACATCGCTGTGGCAGAGGCATTATTCTGACCAAGAGAAGTCATTCATTGTGAGGAGTACGACCACTGTTTCAATAATTAAGATTTATGACTAAAAAGTAGTTTTTCTTTAGTTACTATGTCTTCGTCAAGACTGTAGAATGCTTAAAAGAGAGCTTCATGTGACGAGAAAATGTTAATTTGATGAAATATAATTTATCAGATTTGTCTTCGAACAAATAAACTTCATTGTATACAGTTTCTTGATCAGTGATGGAACACATGCTTGAACAACAGTTGTACATGTTGTACACGTTTATAGCTTGTGTTTCGAAAAGTCACACGTAGTACATCAACCGTCAGAGGTCTGGTGTAGAAAAACAATGGACTTGATGGGTTCATAAAGTTAATGTCTTCATTGCATATCACGTGCACGTTTCACGTGCCATTATTATTATATCACGTTGTGGATGTGGATATAGCCACATCACGTCCATTTCATGTAGTCACTGCAATCGACCTCCATTATAACGTGTTCGCATATAACCCACCATCGCATATAAAATAACATTTTCGGGGTGCGACCTAGCCTCTTCTACGGTGATGCCTGATGGTGAATGTTTATTTCTTTTAAATCGCGTGTAATCTGTATTCCTGAAAAGTAGGTATGACGTTGGCTTGGCGTAATCTCTGTGTGGTATCCTTGAATTAGTGAAAGAACATATATACATAAAATAGTGTAAGCACCATACTAATGAATATAAAATCTACACAAACCAGAAGTCGGTTATCAGAATGTTCTGATAAAAGATTACTACTTGACTTCACGGCATTGCATGTCAGCATACTGACATATCGTGCGCATAAAGTCCATGTCATTCATCAGGATTTCGATAAGATGTCTCATAAACCATGAAATAATTGGGTTGAAAGACTCTTTCTCAGCATCAAAAGGAGACGACACTGATGAGCTTCTAATAAAGACGTATTGACTGGTTACCGTATACCTTTCATTGTAATTTTTATAAATCTTTTGTCTTGAATGTATTAGTCAAACGTGTGGTAAAAATATTGATTTTGGACTGAACTGTTTTAGCAGAGCTGTACATGGTTGATTTTAGACTGAACTGTTTTAGCAGAGCTGTACATGGTTGATTTAGGACTGAACTGTTTAAGCATAGCTGTACATGGTTGACTTTGGACCGAATTGTTTCAGCATAGCTGTACATGGTTGACTTTGGACCGAATTGTTTTAGCATAGCTGCAGCTGGGTTATTAGTCACATGTGCCACATGAGAAAGTCTTATTTCGTTTTGGATCTTTATTTCTCAATTTCTTTCTTTACTGCATTTTCTTAAATCAAAGTAAATGCATTAAAATTAGTTTCTCGGTCATGTATATGACAATTTTTATTTTATACGCTCAAAAAATCTTATCTTTGTTTAAATGTCAAATAAACAGCAGGATTCTGTTTTGCTTTAAAATATATTTCTGAGATACACTTGTATGTCACTATTGCGTTTTCATGACAAAAATATGAACATACTGCTGTATAATTTTTTAGGCTAATAAAGACTAACAAAGGTCTTTCATAATGTACAATGAGCACTGCCACAACTACATGTATCTTCTTTGAAAAATGTCACTCCTATATGTTTATTGCTACTTTAACTTGCTCAGTTATGCACGTCATTTCAAGACACCTAAGTTTCTATAAAAAGAAACCGTATAACTCAAATTTTACATAACGTAGAAAATAATAAGATTGGATATCCATTAGGACCATTTTCAAACTTTTAGCTCCTAATCAAACGCAGACTGAGGCTTATAATGAAATCCTTTTTCTGATGGGGGTCTTTATTTATAAATTTGCCAAATTTCTCGTAATCTTCAGCGTTTGCAGGTGTTTATATTTTCCATACAAGTTCCATTATTCTTGGTATTTTCCCAGTGACCTATTTTTCTTTGGCCATAACATGTAAAACCTCGTCTACATATTTGAAACCACGATTATGAGCAAATTATTTCCGAATTATTCCTATAATATCTGCTACCTAACTGCAGTGTAAATAAGTTTGTATGATCTCGTCATATATAGAAGTTAAATGCTCCTTAATTTCTGATCTTATTTTTATGCAGCATGATTCATGAGCTGATAATCCAATTCTAGCCACGTTAAGTGGTTTCTGGCCTGCTGTATATATTCATTACACAGCAATTTCTTCTACTGGATAATTTGGCCCTGTATTTTCATCCACAAACACCCTTCATGCTGTATGGTTTTGTTTATAATACTTTGCATACACGATGACCTGAAAGCATTGGTCCTATTTTGTGTCAGGTTCTCTTGTTAATAAAGACACAAAGTAAAACCCGTTCTATAATCAAAACGTACTTGTTCAAAATAAGCCCAATTACAATTATGTAGACATTAATACCTTATTAAAACTAATTCAATTATTCTTAGCAGGCACAACATACAGTAAGATGTTTTTTACTTAAGCAATCACAAGCCATTGCTTCAGTTACTCCAAACTGTTAAAAGTATTAAATTTCGCTGATGTGCAGTTTAAATCCAGAATTTTCTGTAAAATGTGCATTAGAATTCAAGACCTTAACAGAGCCAGCCCTACGTTGATGTCAAGCATATTCTGTAAAGTAGACCTTAACAGTGCCTGTTCTACTCTGATGTGTACACTTCAGCTATTGGTCGCCTTACTACCCTTTAACAAAGGGAATGTGCTTGAGCTATTAGCAATCCTCTAGATAGCTTTAGTCCTGCGATAATTGTCCCATTGCTTCACTCTACTGTTGTCATATCTGTTGATATTTCGTTTTATCAAAAATGTATTTTAAAAAATAAAGGCTCCAAAAAATAAAATTTAAAAATTTTTGAAAACATTTTAGGTATTTAGAAATCTGTTCAAGTATCTAGATTTCTAAAATTGGTGAAAATTAAAATTTTCTGACCAAACATTTAAAAGTTGAAAATTTAAAAAAGTAGATTTTTTAAAACAGTTCTAAAACTTACACTGTCTATAAATATAATAAACTTGAAATTTGAATTATTAAGTGATGTAGTGACCCATCAGCAATCTTTCAGTAACTGAAACATTGTTACCGCTTTATAACCGTGTCTTTACGAAACGAGGTCGCTATATATCAATACGTTTCCTACATGCTTTATGATCAATGCCATGTAACTTGTATTTTCGTAAGTGATACCGAAATTTTGACACATTTTATAACTATATTTCTGAGCAATTATTTTGCACGCTGGCTAAATAAATGGGTGGGGTTTATTGTATAAAAAAGAAACAATACTGGTCTCAGTAAACATGCACAATATATTTTTCCTGCAAGCGTGTTCTTTGATGTCCTGATGCGTCAACGGTAAAGTGGTTGTAGATATACGGCTTTAAACATCAATAATATCACAGTGGGTCCAAAACAACCAAAAAATCTGAAATATCTAATATGAAAAAAGAATTTCCCATCCGATAGGCTTTGATATTTTTTTTATACAAGAGATGATCTAACCTTTTGTCTCGCAAAGTTTTGTATGATTAATTTATGACTCCTAATATTGGATCGGCGGATGCAATATCCGTTCACTCAGCGTGCAATTTTTAGCAGATTCGGTGCTCTAGTTTTTATAACTCTTTGACATTGTAGACTGCCTAATTAAAACGAAATTGAATGAAAATAGAGCAGTATGTGGAGTTCATCACGTTAAGGTTATAACCGTCAATTGTCTACAAGGATTGGGTTGTTATGTATGCAAGGTTTACAAAGAACATTTGTGGATAAAGATATATGAGCTTGATCGTGAGCAAAATCATTTATCTGAGCTAACTTCTGAGTTTTGTTTTACGATTTTCAAATGTAAAAAATTCTACAGATTACGTGTTTGAAATAAATTAATCGAAGGTCTGTATCGACCTTAATTTTTCGATCGCTTTTTTGGCACATCTCAGAGCTCGATTACAACTTAAACATTTTGATATAGTTCTATCCATTATTTCAATTAACTCCAGACACACCGAAAAAGGTAACACATAAGGGTTGAAATAAATAGCAATATCGATACATATCAACTCCAGAAGTTATCATGGAGGAGAGATTACTTTATGTTTGGGAAGGTTATGTTTTCATGGATTTGATAGGAGGTCGTTTTCACGGCAGGGAATCGTGGAACACTCAATACCTAACATCATAGTAAATTTCCATGTTGGTGAGGATTTGCTCCTGTTGAGCTATTAATGGACATATATTGAATAGCCACAACAAAAATTGAATTTGGCTATCGAATCTGGATCCAGCTGATGTGTCTTGGATATATATATATATATATATATATATATATATATATATATATATATATATATATATATATATATATATATATATATATATATGTATATATATATATATATATATTGATTCACCACAACGAAGCTAGAGTTTGGCTACCCTGTCCTTAGTTTTGAAATAATGCAAACACACACAAACACGCACACACTTACATTATCGTAAAAGCACACTGTACGTCATACACAGCTACTTATTATCAAAACGGCATTATTGAGAAGATAAACATATTGTTTTGTTATAATTAAGTGAAAAATTAAAATTGTATTTTTCCTTTGAAACTATCGCTTTTATCAGTTGTAACCTGATCCATTTTATTGTTGCGGATGCAAATTTTCATTTATACTTTTGGCACTCTACAGTATTGTACTGATTTAGACTTGCAGGTATGGAGTAACGTCTGGCTAAGAAGGGTTTATTGATCTCCATGTCTCCACTACGCATAGTCGGAAACTATACAATGACACTGTATTTCATTCATAGTCTACGAAAGTGACGTTATCTCTCCATACTCTGAATTGAAAGATTTCATCCGCAAAATATATTGAGATAAATGCAGGGTGGAGTGTGAAATGTTTCTTTTTGACAAATTTTAAGGAGATCGCATTGGAAATCTGGTACAGTAAGACTGCTTAGCTGATTTAAAGAATGGCGTATGCCCCCTAATGAAACTGCAAAGTGAACGCCTTTTCCAGCTGTATTCTTTTCTCATGTGGATTGATCAATCCGAATAAAATTGCATAAACATAATTATTTGTCGTTATTAGAAAACGAAAAAAGTCACAATCATATCATTGTATGTCAAATCTGTTAAACTGGATTTATAGCTACAGCTGACAAGTGACGTCAAAATGATGACGTAATATTGTAATGATCGCGTCATTTCAAGCCGCGAAGTAAACGTAATTTGACGACAGCAAATATCTGTAGTTATTATTTGATACTTTAAAATAGATTGTTTTAAATATAAACTATTAGACAGCTATTGTCATATGCTCTTGACTGTAAATATTGGTCATTGATGCTTTTACATCACGCTTGGTTGACAATTTGCCCCAAAAAATGTCTTATGTGGAATTCCATGTACACAAATGCCAGAGTTATATCTTAATTAAAATAGAATAACATCAAATAGGTAAAACCCACGAAGCGAGACTGTTTGTCGTATCGTTGACTAACTGACTGTAGGAGTTTGATTTGGTGGTTTGTTCATATATTTCAGGATTCCATGACGATAGCAACCACAGTATCGAGTGATAGTACAATTATGTAATAGGTTCTCCATTTTGTTTCATGTAGGGTTCTCCATCTTGTTTCATGCTACTGTTCTAAATTTTGCATTCTTAACTGAAGTGTTTTTATGGAATAAATCATAACAAACCAGAAAGGAAGGCTTTCCAGCTGACCCACAATGAAGAAGGTATCTTCCACACTCGATAATATT
>JAECUM010050186.1:0-14888 GCA_016617855.1 Megalonaias nervosa | reverse complement strand
ACACAAATTTACAAGCCATTGCTGTAAGCGTCACACTTCATCGAGTGATTTCCTTTTGTTTTATTTATATACCACCAAACACCAACCTAATATCAAATGACTTAGATAACCTTGTTCAACAACTGCCCACTCCATTTGTTCTACTTGGGGATTTTAATGCCCATAACATTTTATGGGGATCGAACTACATAAGCGACAGGGGCAAAAAGGTTATAGATTTCATTTCTAGACACGATTTGTGTCTACATAACACCAATTCACCGACATATTTACACCCAGGAACGGGTACATACACGTGCATCGATTTGACAATTTGTTCTCCTTCGCTACTTTTGGATTATAATTGGGAGGTCGTTGATGACCTTCACAACGGTGACCACTTTTCAATCTCCCTTGAAAATATTAACTCTACAATTGATGACGCAATTCTACAGTGGAACTTAAAGAAGGCCGACAGGCTCAAGTTTGAAACACTTTGTACAGCTAGGCTTAACAGGGATACCGTTCTAAACGACAATGACCCTATTCGATGTTTTACCACCGTCTTAATTGAGATTGCAGAAGAATCCATTCCTAAGTCCTCACCGAACTGTAAAAGAACCCCAAAACCGTGGTTCACCAAAGAATGTAAAGAAGCCATTTGACAACGCCGAGAAGCACTGAAACATTTAATAACCGTCCAACATCCGAAAATTTAACTAAGTACCGTATTGTTCGGGCCAATGCTCGCCGCACGATTCAAGAAAGTAAAAGAGCATCATGGAAAAAATATGTTTCAACTTTAAATTCAGGTTCCTCTAAAAAGAAAGTTTCGGACACGATCCGCAAAATAAATATAAAGGGAAAACACAATTCTTTCCGACATCTGAAACGAAATAACAAGAATTTCAATTCCAATCATGACATAGCTAATATACTTGCTGATAGTTTCTCTAAAACTTTCTCATCCTCTAATTATTCAGAAGCTTTCCGAAGATTAAAAGCTCAAACAAAATAAGACACGGTTGAAATTCACATCGAATAACTCAGAAAGTTATAACCAATCGTTTTCACTGTTGGAGCTTATGGAATCTTTCAATAAGGCCTATGATACATCCGTTAGGCGTGACGATATACATTACCAGTTTTTGAAACACCTTCCAGAACCATCATTAACAGTTCTTCTGGAAATCTTCAATGATTTGTCATTTACTGGTAATGTACCACAAATTTGGAAAGAAGCAACAGTAATACCAGTTCCCAAACCAGGCAAAGATAGCGCAGATCCTACCAACTATAGACCCATTGCACTGACGAGCTGTATGTGCAAAACAGTGGAACGAATGATCAATTCTCGGCTTGTATGGTACTTGGAAACTAACCATTTAATATCTCCTTTCCAAAGTAGTTTTCGTTATGGCCGTAGCACCAATGATCATCTGGTTAGACAGGAAACATTTATTCGCGACGCATTTATCAAGAAGGAACATTTAGTAGCGGTTTCCTTTGATTTAGAAAAGGCCTATGACACGACATGGAAGTACGGGATACTATATGACCTACACGATCTGGGTTTAAAAGGCCGTCTGCCCTATTTCATATCAAACTTTTTCTCACACAGAGAATCTTAGATACAAGTGGTTTCCACCCTTTCTGATATGCACAAGCAAACGTTGGGTGTGTCCCAGGGCAGTATTTTATCTGTGACTCTTTCAACATCAAAATCAATAGCATAGCCAAGTATTTGGCTCCTGGCGTGGATTGCTCCTTATACGTTGATGATTTTCTAATATGTTCTCGATCAATGCACATGCATACAATTGCAAAACAACTACAGGAAAAAATATATATCAACAAGATTCAAAATTGGACTAGTACTAACGGTTCCAAATTCTCGAAATCAAAAACGGTATGTATGCATTTCTGTCAATTACGAAGACAACATGATGAACCTAAACTCACGCTGGACGGAACATTTATTCCAGTTGTTGAGGAAACAATGTTTTTTTGGTATTATCATGGACAGAAAACTGACTTTTATTCCACACCTAAAGAACGTGAAAGATAAATGTTTGAAATATCTAGATCTACTTTAAGTAGTAGCGCACACTGACTGAGGTGCTGACAGAAAAGTGTTCCTCAATTTATATAGAACATTCATTCGCTCCAAACTGGACTATGGTTGCGTTGTTTATGGTTCAGCTAGAAAGTCATGTTTGAAGATGCTTGACCCAATTCATCATCAAGGAATAAGACTCGCTCTAGGAGCATTTATGACATCCCCGTGTGCACGCCTTCTCACTGAAGCGAACGAACCACATTTATCACATCGTAAAGAAATGCTTTCCGCACAGTATGCTCTCAAATTAAGAACGAACCCTCTGAACCCAGCTTTTTTGTCTTTTTTTCTACCCAAATAAAAACCTTATACGAAAATAAACCAAACACCACACCTCCCTTTGGCATTAGAATATCATCCAGCCTTGACAGTACCAAAATATATCTTTCTACAATTCAGTAAATGTCCGTCTCTGAAACACCTCCCTGGCTACTTAAACAACCGAAAGTACTTTTTACATTCACGGTGGAAAACAAAAATCTGAGACAAACCCTTCCATCTCCCACAACTCTTATCATGAACTTCTCACCGAACTTAAAAACGACACAAGAATTTATACTGATGGATCAAAGGATGAGGAAAAGGCTACTGCAGCCTTCGTTAGTGGAAAACACACAACAAAAGCTCGCTTACCGAATGGTACATTAATTTTTTCAGCCGAAATCAGTGCAATAGACCTGAAGTATATCGAAAACAAACGTATTTGAAACAGCGTCATATTCTCCCACTCACTATCAGTACTTCAGTCCGTACACAATAGAAAACTGGAGAACCCATTATTAACCAATATTCTTGTCAATAATACTGAGCTGAGTACCTCCCACAATATAGTACACTGTTGGTTAGCTAGCCATATTGGTATTAAAGGTGATGAAAACGCAGATCGCGCTGCTAAAATGGCCCACTCCCTAGAACCATCTGATTTTAAGATACCGTATACTGATTTTAAACTTAGTATCAAAGAGTCTTTACGTCAGAAGTGGCAGGCATCATAGAATGATGCAGTGAATAACAAACTTAATGCAATGAAGCCAAGACTAGGAGAATGGATTCCTTCCTACAGAACCATCCGTAGGGAGGAGGTAGTCATTGCAAGAATTAGAATTGGTCATACTAATATAACCCACTAGCATATACTAAAAGGATAAGGCCCACCAGAGTGCGTTTCTTGCAACGTACCATTCACTGGTAAGCACTTCATGATGGAGTGTTTCGATGAACCTACGCGCGATCAGTACCACAATGTGCATGACATGAAGGAACATTTTGATGCAATAAACGTGACTTGTATTATAGAATTTCTGAAAAAAGTAAACATCTATTCTAAGCCATAACTTTTATGCCATCACCTCGAGCAGTTTTATGTAATGTATATACCGTCCCTTATTTTAAATACATCTTGTCATCTGTCTTCATTAACATACACCATTTACATTCCCCGTTTTAGTTATTACCGTTACCATCTTATCGTTTTATCTTCAACTCTTTGGGTTTATATCGCTGGTCGATACGAAACATTTTACCATTTTTAAATGATCCTTGATATGACCTTTTGTATGGCGCTAAATAGCCTAACAGTGCTGGTGCGCCATAAAATTACAATCAATCAATCATCATTATCATCTGTAGCAGTAGTGATAGTATTGTTATTACATATAATATCATTTGTTTTACCGTCATCCTGACAATGATGACAACAGTGTTATGTGTAATTAATTTGTGTTGTGTGTTTGGCTTTGGTGCATAATTCAGAGATTTGATTGATTTTTTTTGTAAACAACATATTACATAGTTTATTTTTCTCTATGATTTTGTTTTTTATATTTTAAGATCATTATTACTTTCAAGTAAACATGTTTTCGAGATCTATGTTTATTTTAGAAATTATGATTGTTAAAGAAGTGATCCTGTTTATAAATTTGATGGGAATATGAACTTTTGACGCTCATTCTCGTTCTGTAAGTTGTGTCTTACCGTTATTTATTTAATACAGATTTTGATCTTAACATATGTCTAGAAGATTCAGTCATTTAACTGTGTTCAGTGAGAGGATTAAATTTATTTATTTAAATCATTCATTGGAATTACAAAGTGCTCATTGATCAATTTCGGATCAAATCACTGTCTTTGAATATTGTGAATTCATTTCAAGGACATTTTGGATTATATTTTTATGATACATCAAGACTGTTTGTACATCAACACTATTCCAGACTACTTGTACATCAGCACATTCGATATCGGAATTCATTTGGAACACCACAGGAGTTCATTCGGAATACCCTATACTTTTGGATTTGTGATGGAACTTTTAGGACTATGTGGGATTTAATTCACAATTTTGTAAGTTATATGTAAATTTCCATTTTGTACTTAAGGGAAAGAAATTTTCCGTTGAATTGTACAGAACGTATTGGATTTTGCTTTCTTCTGTTATTTAAGACGTTAGAGTCATAACAACATTAATAATAATAATAATAATAATAATAATAATAATAATAATAATAATAATGACACAATTCGCCATCATCACCACCATGATAAGCGCATTGATCAACAACCAAACATATATCTCTCTAAATGTTCAGATTTCCGGCGAAACTTCCTTTGTTTAACGTTTGAATTTGTAGTAGTAGTAGTAACAGTAACATTTTCTTAACGTCAGTGTAGCGTTGTGTGACTGTGCCAGAAATGTATACATTCCCAAACTCTGATGTCTGACAAAAACAATTATAATTTATCATCCCAGTCATCATCATCATTATCATCATCATCATTATTATTTTATGTATTATTATTTGTCGTCGCCATTACCATAGTCATCATTATGACATCACTTAGATCAATATCGTGGATTCAGAGTATTTTGTCGTCTCCGATAATGTTAGAATAAAATCAAGTGAAGCAAAGGTCATAGCCGAGAATAACACTGTGTAACGTAACGATTTCTCATGCAAAAAATCTAATGTCAATGATTTTCTTTCTTACATTCAATTTATCATACCCTGCATGACATAAAATATCAATAGTTTTTTAAATGAAAATTAGAATTTTGATTGAATATAACAAAATATCTTCGGTTCATTCTATGACTTATTTCTTAAAACCTTCTACATTTCATATCATTAACAAATATATATGTGTTTCAGAGTGTGGTGATGAAGCAAATCTTTATTGTATATCAAATAGACCATAGAGTCATAATTTGGACGTTATAAGACATTTTAGTCTCTCAGAACATATGCATCTATTAATTGACTAAAGGATACGTCCAGGCATGCCGTAGTGTTCCTCTTTAAAGTGGATCATTACTTAGTTATGGCGGAAGACCATGCTTTACTGTTGTGCATGCGTGATGACCTTCGGCTGAGGATTTACGGCTAACATTCAACTTAATGACTGCATTTATTATTGCATCCAGTAAAGTTTAATCCATCCTATAAATTAAATCGTCCTTGACCGTTAAAATAAGTTACGGATGTTTGTTTTTTGCATCAGGTCAAAAGAAAAATTGCACTATTAAGTGATAGCGTAAACAAGGTTTTGACCAGTTTGTATAATTAGGCTTATAAACAGCTGTTCAGACTTTAGTTGTCTGGAAGAGCAATTTGCTCAGCTCTCAAAAGTATAAGAACAGTAGGATGATGTAAGAGGTTTGTGATGAATAGAGAACGAACGTAAGCTTAGTGTGGCTATTGTTAATAGCACGTGACTACTTTACTGATAAATTGCATGCATATTAACCCGAGAGCCAAATTACGGGAACGTAACTCCTGTTTTTCCTCCAAAATTAACAATTACCTTGCTTTAACAGAAATTGCCTTACTTCACAGCCAGACAAAGGAAGTGAAGATATGGTGTTGTACCGGTAGCATTACACCCATTTACGTGATGAATTCCCTAGGTCAGTCGTGCAAATGTTACAAAGAGTACATGGGTACATAATAAAAACAAAGACAAACGTTGTGTTTGATGCTGGCCACTTTCGTGACTCTGTATTGGACGTAAATGATATTAGTCAACCAAAAATTTGCTGTGTATTTACGGCATAACTATTTGGACAGTCTATAGAGTAAACGTGCTAAGAAATTGAACAATGAGACATAGCGTATAATATAGAACTTTTTTGAGGCTGCAACCGCCGTAAACATGAATGTTATATACTGAGCAGACTCAACCTAAACTATATATTTACAGCAATATAACTGTTAGAACAAAATAGATCAAGTAAAGGTGCATATAAAAGAGAGAGACCGTAGAAGCCGAATAACATTGTAAGAGATTACTGCGGATGCAACCCCCTAAAAACCGAACAAATGGAGAAAAGAGACAAAAACAAAAACAAAACAAACAAACAAACATATTATTAACAACAAGATAGAATACAACAATTATATACAGAGAGGTATGATGGGGTGGAGGTTGGAAGAATTTCTACAGAAAAAGAAAACACGTCCGCACCCCAGAAGGAAATTGGTTCAACTCACGCCAAAGTCCTTAACAGAGAGAATCCCTCCTCCCGCAACCAGTGCGAAAGCATTGCGATTGCCTGGGCAGAGCACGTGATTAAAAACTTTAAAATATATTGGCCTTTGACAGCCCGTTACCCGACGAAACTGGCGGGAAGTTGTAGACCTAATCACACCTCTCGTACATGTCCTTACGCGAGCGTAAATCGTTTTATGTGATGTGTTCTTAGACATGTAGAAGAAGGGTGCAAGTTGTTGTCAGAAAGAAAGTGAACGAAAACATAGGGTTCTATATTATTAACTTGTTGGATGAGATGGTAAAATTAAATGTGCATACACCAGTCTACTCTTTCCGACATCGATAGAGTCGAGAGGAAGATTGAGAATGAAAAGACAGAATTTCCTAGGTCAGTCGTGCAAATGTTACAAAGTCAAGGTATATGGGTACATAACAAAAACAAAGACAAACGTTGTGTTCGATGCTGGCCACTTTCGTGACTCTGTTTTGAACATAAATGATATTAGTCAACCAAACATTTGCTGTGTATTTATGCTGAGAAAACAGCATCTTCTCGACATTGATGTGACCCTCTGTTCTAATGATAAAGGACATCCAGTTATCAAACACCAATATCGCTATCATTTCTAATAATAATAATAATAATAATAATAATAATGTTGCTGTTATTATTGTTTAATATTATTATCATTATGTTTGTAGCCTAGTTTAGTTACACTCCTCAACACAATAGCAAAAACGTTCATGTTCTCTCTCAAAATTATGTTCCAAAGTTATTACATCCGGTAAAATTTAATCCATCCTATAAATTAAATCGTCTCTGACCGTTAAAATAAGTTACGGATGTTTGTTTTGTGCATCAGATCAAAAGAAAAATTGTACTATTAATTGATAGCGTAAACAAGGTTTTTGCCAGTTTGTATAATTAGACTTATAAACAGCTGTTCACACTTCAGTTGCCTGGATGAGCAATTTGCTCAACTCTCAAAAGTATAAGAACGATTGGATTATGTAAGAGGTTTGTGATGAAAAGAGAACGAAAGCAAACTTAATGTGGCTATTGTTAATAGCAAGTGACTACTTTACTGATAAATTGTATACATATTAACCCGAGAGCCAAATTACGGGAACGTAACTCCTGTTTTTCCTCCAAAATTAACAATTACCTTGCTTTAACAGAAATTGCCTTTCTTCACAGGCAGACAAAGGAGATGAATTTGTGATTTGGATTTTTTAACGTAGCTTTAACAATTTTTCAGTAATATCGCTACGATGTTTGCAGTGTGGCAGTTTATAGTGATAGTTTTTAACTGGGGCATCATGCCACAGACATGTAGCATGATGTCCCACCCAATCACATTTTCCTGACACCAGTCCGACCAATCCTAACATTAACCTCTTACTGCTGAGCAGCAAGCAAGGCAGCTGTTAGTACCATTTTTTAAAATAAGACTTTGGTATGACTCAGACGGGGATCGAACCCATGACCTCCCTCATCCGAGGCGGACGCTCTAACCACTAGGCCACCGGAGCGGTCGACAAAGGAGATGAAGATATGGTGTTGTACCAGTAACATTACACCGATTTTTGCTGAGAAAATAGCGTCTTCTCGACAGTGATGTGACTCTCTGTTCTAATGATAATAGACATCCAGTTATCAAATTTGATATTTTGGCATAATTTAATTTCCTTTGACAGTGTGACATAGCGACCAACAGAGAAACTACGAGATAGACGGTGAAACGATGTTATCAATGCCCCTTATACCTCAACACCTCGTTCTGCTGGATGTCAACCGGGATCAGTTTTGCTCTGTGATGGTGAAACTAGCATACAAATCGATCAATCAATCAATCAATCAATCAAGATCGATAGAGAGAGAGAAAAAAGAAAAGACAAGAAAAGGGTTAGTAAATCATAATAAATCCCTATATCAAGTACACAGAATTTTATAAGCATGTACTTCCTGTTGATCGTTTGTAATTTTTCTTACAGTATTGCCCCGCTCTTTTCGATGAACTGGCCGGTGATCGAATGACCACGCTTTCACTGCACATGATGCCAGCCATGGAGTTTTTATAGGGTTCTGCTTTCTCTTTCTCAACCAACGTCTATGCTTAAATTCTAAGCGTCACTTTTATTTTTTTAATGAAGAGCAACGCAAATAAAAGCTGTCAGTCTCGGTCAGTCGGTCAATCTATCTATAGGTCAGTGTGTAGGTCAGTCCGTCAGTTTATCAATGGGTCAGTTCATCGGTCTATTTATGGGTCATTCTCTAGGTCAGTCCATCCATCAATAGATATTTAGATACAATGAAAAACAATGAAACGGCCACACAATAGTAAACACCATTGTCTCTAGTCTTTCATGTCCACATATTTTTATACACCATTGTCATTACTATATCACGGCCACAATTCTATACACCATTGTCATTACTATATCACGGCCACAATTATATACACCATTGTTATTATTATATCACGATCAAAATTGTATACACCACTGTCATTACTATATTACGGTCAAAACTGTATACACCATTGTCATTACTATGTCACTGCTACATATTTTTATACACCAATGTCTTTACTATATTACGACCAAAATTGTATACAACATTGTCATTGGTTTTTCACGGCCATATATTAGTATACACATTGTCGTTAGTCTATCAAGGCCACATAGTTATTTTCACTATTGTCATTAGAGTATCACGGCCATATGATTGTATTTTCCATTGTCATTAGTCTATCACGGTCACAGGATTGTATACACAATTGTCATTTGTCTACCATGGCCACATAACTGTGTACACCACTGTCTATACTCTATCAAAGCCACAAAATTATAAACACCATTGTCAGTTGTCTAGCCCGGCCACATAATTGTATACACCATTGTTATTTGTCCATCATGGTCACTTAATTGAATACACCGTTGTCATTTTAGTCTTTCACGGTCATATAATTGTATATATCATTGTCATTTGTCCATCAGGGTCACTTAATTGAATACACTATTTACATTATTCTATCAAGACCATATAATTGTATACACCATTATCATTAGTCTATGATGTTTGGTTAGCCATTCACCTTTGCAATAAATGTACATTTTACAGTCTTCTATACCAAGCGGTTATTCAGTCCATGCCAAGCGTTTATCGCTAGTTATATTCACATGCACTTTTTACCAAAACCGGTGGAATTCTTTGAAGAAAGGGAGGTACTCTCTCTCTCTCCACCACCTAAGCCCACCCAGCTTCACTCTTGTTGGACTTATTTATCTTGTTTGCTGACAATAATCACAGAAAGTCGTTAGATGGGAGGGGGTAAAGTTAATTTCCATCAAGGGAGGACGCCTTTACAAATATCTTCTTGATTCATCAATAAAATCTTTTCTAGTTAACGAATGCAATAGCAGTCGTGCGTGTCCATGTCAAGCTGTATTTAGCAAATCAGATTGACGGCTACTAACACACCTAAGGGCGCAATTCGAGACACAATTAAATCGCAGCCATTCGTAGCATTCACAGTTTCAGCTGAGAAATATTCTTCAAATGCGGGACTAAAATTTGGTCCAATGGTGATTTTAAAAAGGACAGTCACTTCTATTAAAGGGAGGTGAATCTAACAAAGCAAAGGAAAACATTTGGCGAGTTTACTCTCATTGTGTATATTTTCGTTTCAACACAAACGATGATGACGAGGATGCTAATAATGCTGAATAATAATAATAATAATAATAATAATAATAATAATAACTTTACTCCTGACTTAAATACATTAACAAAGATCAATAATTTCGCACAAGATACAAATAATAGTACAACATTTTACCCCAACAATAAATTATTCATGAATTACTGCAGCGTGCAAATTGAAACGCTATTTTCAATATTCTATCGTTGCCTATTGGAAGTAAAAAGAATAAAAATCTTTCAAATATCTACACGTTATGCCATGTAAATTTGACATATGTATTTTCTCAGCAGACTAAAATGCAGTACTTTTCCTTGATAAAATTTACTGAGGTATACTAATATAAAATTGCTGACCATGTCGACAAACACGAAACATTTTAATATAAAAGCATGCAAATTTTGACTTAAAATATATCTGAGCTGAGACAGACAGGGTAGATGCACTATGGTGTAGCTCTTTATAATTTTAGATGGAAAAAAAAAACTTTCAAATTTTGCCGGAAGGGAAGCGATCATGTCAGAAAACGGCTATTAATACATTACCCTCGCACTGCATTCCAACTTCTTCACTTCATTGTATGTAAGTAATCGTATCATGTTTTACACACAACACGTAATTTACATGTTAGATATGCTTTTTGTATCTTTTGACACACAAATCACACAAACGTTATTCTGTAAATCTGAGCTTCAAAAATCAATAATTTTCACCATACTTGGAAACTTGCAATAATTTTTTGACCCGTATTCCACGTAACACAGATATTCAATAAAAACTAAAATAAGTCATTACTCGCATTAGAAGAACGGCATCTGCTCTTTTCATATAATATTGCTTGTAGCTTATCACATCTCATATTTGAACAGTAGGTGGATGACTACGATGGAGGCATTACAACTATTTAAATATAGTTTTGAAATAGCAAGAAAATAAAGATATTCTTTATATGAAAAGGTATTTGCAAGCTGAATATACCACTTTGACCTAAAAGAATATTTGTCTTGAATTCTAGTTTTGAACATAATAGTCCCAATACAGCTGACATGCTGCATGAAGTTTTTGTACATGATTACTAATATATATAAATATATACGACCATGTAGTTTAATTACTTGTGTGTTAAAATTTGAATTCTTTTTATTTCATTTTTGTATCATTTTGTTGTGATGATTGTTTTATGGAATCTGGTATTTTGAGAGAAACATCGTGTTTATTTAGAACGTAAATATGACTTGCATGGGGATGATTTTGCATGTCATGGTTTGTCGATTCAGGTAAACAACGACGTAAATGATTTGTTGTGACCAAGTTCATTTCCAATTATCCTTGTTGACATTCTGTACTGCGATGGTGAGATTTTGAAATAACCACGCGTTCTGCATGCGCGCTTGCTTGAAACGAGGTCTCAGTTCGCTTTAAATACTCAGGTATCTGTGAAATAGTCAGTCAGTCAGAGTCATATTACAACACCTTGTAGAGTCGTTCTTATACCTTGAAGAACAAAGTATATTTTTTCTTGTGCTAGAAAGAGTTTAGTTTTCTTTCAAGATGTGTCTTGTTATAGATGACAACTATAAGAGTTCATCTACTTTTTAAACAATAATTATTTTCCCTGGAGAACTATACACGTCGCTTAGGACAAAGACATTTAGCGAAACTGACACTAAATTGAAACAGAACAGTACAAATTGTGGTTCAACGTGGAATTCTAGACATTTGTGTAAAAACTTTGTCGACGTCATCATCCACCATCTTGGAACGGAATTGAGATTTAGACTAGATTTAATTAGAACTGTTATTGATAGGACTTATATGTTTACACAATTCTAGGACAAATGTTTGAATTTTCTCCGCAAATCGTAAGTTCTATTTCATATTTTCACCTTTCACCGTGTTTTCTAGGGAAATAAATTCTTTTTGTTAAAACGTGCTGTTAGGACACTGTAGTTAAATTACATGTGTGTTAAAATTTAAATTCTTCTAATTCTTTGTTTCATTTTTATTTCATTTTTACATCATTAAATGTAGTTATTATTATTATGATGATTATGTTTGCATGAGTCTAATAGTATGTTAGAAACATCGTATTTATTTAAAACGTAAATGTGACTCATGTAAGCACGAGCTTTGTATGATAGTAAATTCGTCGCAAGTAAACATTCAGCAGTAGCTATGTAAATGATTGGCTGATACTTGTTCAGGCTTTCGTAATGTCCAGATGGATTGCGAAATCACACGTGTCCTTCGTGTCTGTGTACATGACGCGACGTATTAGTTTCTTTTATATCCTTAGTTATCTGTAAGAAAGTCATAGTGATAGTCATAGTCGTAGTCAGTCATAGCTGAGAGTCACATCATAACATCTTGTAGAGTTTCTAATACCTTAAGTAAAAGGTATTCCTGTGCGGGAAAGAGTTGTTCGTCCGTACGAGGGAACAACATGTGTATTGTTAGTGGTGGTAGCTGTACTTCATCTACTTTCTAAATAATTATTTTCCCTGGACAACAACCTTACTGGCTTTGGACAAAATCATTTGATGAAATTATTTCTAAATCGGAACAGAACAATACAAATTGTGCTTCACAGTGAGAATTCTGGACATTCTGTGTTAGCCTTCGTCTGACGTCATCATCCGCCATCTTGGATCGGAACTGAGATTCAGACTATATCAAATTAGAACTGTTTATTCACAGGACTTATGTGTTTTCACAACTTTAGAACAAATGTTTGGAATCTTCTTACAAATCGTAAGTCTTGTTTCATATATTTACCTTTTCGCCGTGTTTTCTAGGGAAATAAATTATTTTTGTTAAAATTTACAAAGCTTGTTGTAGTCACTCTTTCTTTGTGTTACTTTGAACGAGCCGATACGTAACACTTATAAAGATTGTTGTTTTAGCTCTTTCCTTTATGTTACTTTAAACGAGCAGAAGCGTAACATAAAGAAAATTGGGGGCTCCTCCGGGATATATGAATTTGGCTGATATATGAATTTTCCTGATTTCTGAATTTGGCTAAAAATTTAAATTAAAATTCCCCTAGTTTTAATCCAAAGTTCTATTTCACATTTAACTTGAAATCTTAGTGAAAACAACAGGCTTTCTTTCACAATGTTATCAAAAGGATGAGTTGCTTGAACTTGCCAGAAAGTACAATCTTTCTGAAGCAAAAGCTTCTTGACAAAACAAGAAATTAAAAATATTTTAATTCATTGTTTGGCATGGAAGAATATTTTTGACAAAAGTGTTTCGGCATCTGTCATAGTCTATGACAGACTCTGACATTAAGGTAATGGAACTAAACATGAAATACAAGATGGAAATAGTTAAGAAAGCTAGAGCTTCAGAATCAGAAAGGAGATAGAGAGAGATAGAGAGAGAGAGAGAGAGAGAGAGAGAGAGAGAGAGAGAGAGAGGGGGGAGAGAGAGGGGGGAGAGAGGGAGAGAGGAAAGAGAGAAAGATAAACAAATGAAATTACAATTTGAAAAGGAGGAGAAAGATAGGAAAGAGAGAAGGATAAACAAATGAAATTACAATTTGAAAAGGAGAAAGATAGACAAATGCAAATGGAGTTGCAAAAAGAATAAATGCATTTACAGAAGGATAAAGAAGATAAACAGAGTTACAGAAAGAACAAATACAATTACAAAAATAACAAATACACGTACAGATGCAAAAAGAGAAGGCTGAAAAGGAATTTCAAATTAAAATGAAAAAATTAGAGTTGGCAAGTGAAAAGCACGATTCCACTTCTCGTACAAATTCAAAATTTGACATTGTAGGAAATATAAAGTTAGTACCTCCTTTTAGTGAAAAGGAAGTAGACAAATATTTTATTCATTTTGAAGAAGTTGCTGAAAACTTGGAGTGGCCAAGGAAGCATTGGACTCAGTTATTGCAAAGTGAACTTTATTGTACGGCCCGAAATATCTAGGCATCTCTGTCAGTACATCAAAGTTCCGACTATGATTTGGTTAAGGAATGCATTTTGAAGGGTAACGAGTTAGTCCCTGTGGCTTATCGGCAAAAGTTCAGAAACTATAAAAAAGAAACTAGACACACTTATGTTGAATTTGCAAGAGAAAAAGAACAGTTATTCAAGAGATGGTGCTTAGCTGAGAAAATTGATCATGATTATGAAAGACTTGAACAACTAGTATTACTAGAAGAGTTCAAGAACTGTGTTTCTAGTGATGTCAAAACTTATCTTGAAGATCATGAGATCAAACCTTTGGAAAATGCTGCTCTTGCTGCTGATAAGTATTCCTTAACTCATAAATTTCCTGCGGTAAGCAAATCTGTCACTCGGCAGTCTACTGATAGAAAGGTGTTTCAACCAAATACGACTCCTCCTAAAACTCAATCTAGCACAAATTCTAAAAATCAAGCTTCTGACAGACATGATTCAAAATTCTTGTCTATTCCTACGTGTACCTATTGTAAGAAAAAAGGACACGTCATTTCTGATTGCTTCAAATTGAAATATAGGCATCAGAATCAAGATAGACCTATCCCAAATTCTCTTATTTCTAACAGGGCAAGGTCACGATCATGCATTGAAAGCAATACATTTGTTGGGTTTGAAAAACCCTAG
>JAECUM010050185.1:0-14335 GCA_016617855.1 Megalonaias nervosa | reverse complement strand
ATTATCAACAAAAACAATGACAGCACCTGCAGTTGTAACAATTGTCGTTTCAACGGCAACAACATGCTCAGGTATCATCAGTATTATCGCAAAGAAGATAGCTACATGTACAAACACAAAATTACACGAGTATATAATAAAACTACACACGTCGGTGTCTGCATGCATTAAACTATCCTCGTATCTTTCGGCGTATCTCAGTGATGGTAAAATATCCGATGAGGAGTTCATGACAATAATGAAAATTTATGATGAAGCATTCAGAATCACTAGCGATTCTAGTGACGAAGTCACCAAATAAATAATCAAAAAGTCCCCGAGGGAACGCTCTGCGTTCCATTAAAATAATTAAATACAGAGTATTTTAAATAATAATGTCAACGTTAGAACTATTACAACAGATCGTCACTAATACAACGCCGTCAAAAACTACAATGATATCATTAAGTTCGACCAATCCTGAATTTAGCGTTAACTTTCCAACTGCAATTCCAGCAAGTGAAATAGCATTAGCACAATTATGAGTTTATCACAGCTGGCCAAATATCAGGTCAAAATCGTTTGGTGGACTAGCAGCAAATAATTCACTGGTATTTGCAAATAAGAATAAACCTGATGGAGCTCCTGATTGGCAAGTTGTTGGAATTTCAACGGGCAGTTATCAAATAGAACAGATTAATGATGAGTTCCAACGTAGAATTAAATCTATTACAGGAAAAGAATCCAAAATAGCAATTACTGTTTACGAACCAACATTATCAGCGGCGATTGAAATAAATTCCCCTTATTATGTTGTAGATATTTATCAAAGTTCAATCAAATCAGAGTTAGGATGGCCTGATGTTCCGTCAGGAATGGAACGCAACGCGTTCTCTAGCGATTCTACAGAACCAAAACGAGAAGAATTTAAGACAAGCGAAAGAAAATATATTTAAAAAATCCAGAATATTTAAGACTACCACCATTTAATAATGTTATGGATCAAAAATTTGAACTTTATGGTAAATATTTCCTTTTCAGATCTCAATCTTTTATTCAATATACTTTTTATAAAGATAAAAATATTACTGTTACTGAATTTGCTGATAATGCAGTTAAAGTATAGAAATACCATAATAATGAGGAGTTTAATAACACATTAATTAAATTAAAAAATTTATTTTTATCATTAACACAATTTTATAGTCAAGATATAAAAAATCAGATAATCGAAACAATAAAACATTTAAATCAAATTATTTACGACTTACGACATGTCATTGATGCTCTGATTTATTTTGTAAAAAAAGACGATAATACAATTTTAAATGATTTGTTTCCTAAATTTTATAAAGTAACAGAAGAAGAATTTAAAACATTTATTATACCAGATTTAAATAACGCTGAAATGAAAAAATCATTAACTGATCTTAGCGAAGAATATTATCCCGGAGTAATTGAATCATGGAAAAAAATAGCCCCGCCACCGGTTATACTTAAATATAATAACGATCCACATGGTGGAGGCCGTCATATCTTGCCGGGTATTGTTAATATAACATCAACGATCGCAGTCAATCTAGTATGTGATGTAATTGATGGCAGCTATCAATTAGATCTTTCAAAGTCTAGCCAGGCCCAGCAAGGATATATATTATATTCATTCACACCTCAAGCTCCGCCTGGGTGGTTAATTGTATCTGAGCCAATTAACCCCGTTTATCTACGTGTACATAATCCGTTATTATCAAGGATACATTTTAAACTTACTGACCAGACTGGACACATTTTGGATTTGCGAAATGATGTTTTAAGTATTAATCTATATGTACGCTCATAATGCGTTATCATAATGCGTTATCGTAAAGCAAAAAAAAAAATATCCGAATCTAACTCGGATCAGAATAATTTTTTAATTTGCAAATAAAAATTAAAAAATCAATAAAAGTATTGTTTTTTTTACTGATATTTGGCTGAAAATCTTGTTTTTTATGTGGAAAATGACCGAAAAATCAAAGAAAATCAGTTGGATTTATGGTTTTCTGAGGGTCAAACCCCCCAGCGATATTCTAATTGATTTTCATGATTTTTTGATAAATTTGATAATGACTCGCTAAAAACTGATGAAAAACAGAAAAAGACTGATGAAAAACAGAAAAAACTGATGAAAAATCAGTAAAAAATAAGAAATTTTGACTAAAGTTTTTCATTTTATGGAAAAATCATGAAAATCAATTAGAATATCGCTGGGGGTTTGACCCTCAGAAAACAATAATATTTGTGAAATTTCAATAACGTCGTTGTTGTTGCCGTTAACGCACGATCATAGTGCGTCATCGTAAAAAAAAAAAAATATCCAAATCTAACTCGGATCAGAATAAATTTTTTTTTACTGGGGTAAATGGTAATTATCAGAATCTGAATAAAATATTATTATATTATAAGTAAATAAACTGTATACTGTCAATTTTGCCAGGGATTTTGTTTAGCCATTACCACATTGACTCCACCTTCATTATCACTTTCATTTTCACAATGCTCCCTCAACTGTCTTATACGAAAGTTTACAATCTTTTTCTGTTCGTATTCATGAGATAATTCTAACTTAATTTTGTCAATAGCTTGTGAGAGAGGTACAAACAGCTTTACCTGATTGTCTGTAACTATTGCCAGTGACTGTAACATTGCCTGCAGGATAAACTTCATGAATTTATAATCAGATGGCAAAGTATATCTATTTTCTAATTTCCGTTGTTCTAATGATTCAAAATCACACCGAATTTTTTCAGGATTAAGATTATCAGATATGTTTATACAGTTATGTTGTAATTTTTTAATAGCAGAAATAATAACATTAATATTTTCGGAATTCATTATATTATAAATGTTTGTCTAAAATAAAAATATTTCTAAATCAGAATGATAAAACATATTTCTGAATAATAAAAATTTATAAAACATATAATCACAACACAACCCCATGTGAACTCCTAGGTTATCAAACAACATCCTAGCAAGTTCAGGGGCATTTGAGTTAATCCCCATGTGACCCCCTAGGTTGTCAGAGAACATCCTAGCAGGATCAGAGGAAATTCGAAAGACGAAACGGACAGCACAGTTTATACAACCCCATGTGACCCCCTAGGTTGTCAAAGAACATCCTAGCAGGATCAGAGGTTACATATAAACTTATCCTAGGACAGCACAGTTTAACCCCATGTGACCCCCTATGTTGTCAAATGACATCCTAGCAGGATCAGAGATCACATATAAACTTAATTCTAAGAACTTAACTAACTTATCCTAGGGACAGCACAGTTTAACCCCATGTGGTCCCCTAGGTTGTCAAAGAACATCCTAGCAGGATCAGAGGTCACATATAAACTTAATTCTAAGAACTTTAACTCTAGGACAGCACAGTTACATATAAACTTATCTTAAGGACAACACAAACGGGCCTTCTCTACGTTCAACAGAAATTTGCACACTCTCCCCCCATAATCAACCCGGGGAGTGTAAAAGTACACCCACCAAGTGACATGGTGGGAGAGTGTACAAATTTTCTATTGAAACGCAGAAGGGCTGGCCGGAGCCCCACTAAATAAGAAAGAATTGTGTGGCATTAAAATCGCCTCCGCCGACAATGTGTCGGTCACGAGAATGGAACCCAGGACCTCGAGCATGAGAATCCAACGCGTTAGCAATCGGCCACAGGACTTCATTATATATATATGTTAAAAAAATATTATATAGTTAAAGCGCAGGCACTTTATAGCATACAGAATAAAATCCCAATTATTGTAAACTGTAGTGTGGATTTCTTAATAAAATCACAATTATTGTAAAATGTGAATTTATTTCCAAAATACACTGTTAAATTGAGAAATATATAGATATAAGACCCGAATTTCTGCCGAGTTAAAAGTCTGTATTCATCAGCCGTTGCTAAGGATACTAAAATAATCGATAAGTTACATGAACACATGCCATGCTCATTTCTAAAAATAACCTCATGTATACATTTATTCACTGTTGAGATATATTAGCCGATATAATCTACATAGACAATATGTGACTCAGGTTATCGGATTAGCTTGTTCTTAGTAAATGTGTTTCTGTGTAATAGTAACACAAATTAGCTACATTCAATGGGCTTCTTGGAAACATTGGTGTCCTATGGGGCATTCAAACTGTATAAATCTCTATTGTTGTGTTACATGCATGTATTTTGAAGACAAAGATTTTGCTGCTGATTAGTGTACACACAATTACATATCATTTTTATGAACGATATATTTATTTATGGACGAAATAACACATACAATAATGAAAGATATATCGATACTGACTCAAAGCAATGTGGGTTCCGTTTTGACCAAAATTCGCAATATATTACTGTCATTAGTACAACATGCACGACAACTGCAAGATTTACTAAGTTATGCTTGACGGAGTTGTCTCGCTTAATCATCTGATACCATAAGAATATACTCGAATTTGATTTTTTGTAGAGATCTTTTGGAAAAAGCAGATTTTGTGATATTATCTGCCACGCATTTTACCGAAGGTGGTACCATGTTAAAATATTTACCAGCAGAATTAATTGACTTAAATATAATTTCTTCGCCATCTGTATTTACAGATTTAACAGCCCTTGCGTATCGTGCGCCGCCAGAATTTCCGGACTTGCAATTTTGACTTTGTGTAACAATTCGCAAGTTATCAAGCGAGTTATCAAGTTTATCACCACTGATGTGATCAATTATAAGTCCATCTTTGATTAGTCCAAAATAACACTCAAACACGAACCTATGTGATAAATAATTTTTATTTCCACTGGAAATCTAAAATAACCAAATTTATCAACACTACCGACTGGTTTCTTTAATCTACAGTGCCTAATTACACCATCACGAGATGCTTCATAATTTGTAATGATTGGATGCGTTACAAACTCATTTTGCTCCATTTATATACTAATATTATTTGTTTAAATCATTATTTTGAAAATCTAGCGAGATAATCTTCTTCGGTTTTTATAGGAGATTCACCTGACGATGTTAAAGTGTTATTTTTTTTTCGTAATATCGTTTCAGCTCTCTGTATTTTTTACCACCACATTGCACACACAGTTGAGTTTTTCCTCTGACTCCAACACCACACCGCACACACGGTTTTGGTCCTAGACTGCCGTGTCTAACGCTTTGCATATGGTAGCCGCAGAATTCGTTTACGCATGCTTTGTTACAAGAAGTATATTCGATCATAAGCCAATTACACCGATTCTTTGTTTGAATCATATACAAGTAATTAAAATTCAATTTAAATACATATTTGTCTTAATTATAATAATGCAGGAATTATCCACAATTGAACCCTCCGCTGTCTCAGCGGGAGCTAGATTTGACCTTGACAGACTGCCGAAATATAAATTTAGTTTTTCGATGCAAGATCTAGCTTTAACGAATAAGGATATAACTAAACGTATTCGTGAAGCCAAAAAGGAATTTCGCGACGATGGTGCGGATCATGTGTGGCCGACATTCAGAATTGGAAATACTGTCAATGTAATGAATGACAAACGAGGAAGAGAAATTATTGACTACCTTAATGTTCAGAGATATTTTATTTTAATAAAATTTATTGTAAAGACGGACAACGACACTTGGATTATCCGTGACAAGCGTGATTCTGTCCACATGCAGTCAGGAAATAATATTGTTCTCAGTAAAAATTCCAGACCAAGAATACTTACTGGTATTGACAAACCGTATTACGAACGAATATATCCTGTGACTGCGGTTGTGTACGCAATATATCCGTTAAATAATAAACCTAACGTTGGGGATCTCAAACCTATGAAACTGTCATCGCTGACAGCATCAAGAATAAATTGTGTAGCTGAACGGGTTACAGAACACTTCACAAACGCGATACGCGGAAACAGTTTAACGGATTTACGACGTAAAAAAATAAATACATGGGCAGAAGCAGTTAAAGATACCGGAGCGTCTATCAGCGACGTTGCTGAGCTGGGAAAGAAATTAAAATTCCCAGTAACAGTGAAGATGTTAACCGGAGAGATTTTGTACAAATCGAAATATGAATCAAGAGGAGCTTCGATAGATATTATTGATCATAACGCACATGCATGAACTGTGGCAGTAACAATATTTCCACGAGACAGAACGGTTAAATTTTATAATGGTCATGTATTTGATTTTATCAGAAATATCAGTAAAATTGACCCTGTATCTGTTTGGCTGTTTCAAAGTTCGGAATATGATTTTCATGATCAGTTTGTACGGTCTAATGGTGATATTTATCGTACAGAATCTCTCCACGAAGAAAAGAAAAATCTTGCATTAAAATATACCACTGATGATATTAAGGTTGGACAATTACTGAATAACTGTTTTAACGTTCCATCAGTTGCTGCTCACGCTGCTCAGGAGAAAAATTCATGGAAACCGACACGATTGGAATTTCTTGAAGATGTCCAACACAGTTGTGTGGAATACGGACATGGTGGATTGTGGAATACTAAATACGATTATAGAGACGTTATCTCAGTTGATATGGTAGCATGTTATCCTGGAAGCTTTCTTGGATACGGAGAATGTTCTGAATACTTTAAGAGATTTGGACATTCGACACACGAGATGACCAGAGTTGCGATAAACGGACCCTTACCAGATTTTGACTTAACCGGATTCGCCTGTATAGAGTCGTTCGAGTTTTACGGGGATCTCCATCCGATTGTTTATGCGTGGTTTGGAAGACATTTTTCAGAAAAATGTTGGGTTCCAATAGTACTAATACAGTACATGCTTGATGCTGGAATTTTAGTGTCGGTGAGAGTGAGTGAAGCAATTATATCATATCGCGTGCAGAAACAAGTTTGGTTGCCAGAACCGGATATATTTAATATTAATGATGCTAGGAGAGATTTTCCTAATCTTAACGAAGATGATTATGTTAAAATTACTAATAATATACGTGAATGCAGGAGAGAAAGTGATGAGAAATTTGCAAAAGATCTCGGCAGAAAAATAATCGGTAAATTTACGCAAGGAGGATCATATGATCATAAACGAATGTGTACAAGATTAATTATGGACGATGCTGAACTCGATTTTATAGTTGCTGATACAACGGAGAAAAACACATTTATAAGTCGAAGTAATGCTTATTTATCAGACGGAACTAAATTAGGTACAATTGGGATCTATACTGATGGCGAGTCACCGCAGTTTACTCATATAAGATCTTCGATGCTAGCGTACGTTTCGATAAATCTAGTATCGATGATAAACAGATTTCCTCGTTATGCAGTCAGAGTCGCGACAGATTCATTTTATATAAATAAAAAATATGCGGATTCGTTAAAACAATTGCATATTAACAATCATGCATCATGGGGCAAATGGAGAATAAAACATGAAGATATAATTAGTTATTCTGAATCTGCCAACGTTGAAATTGCGGAGACATATTACAAAAATAATCAAATACCAGAATTGTCATCGGCACCATCTGTATGTGATCCTGTGGCTAGACATAAAACCGTTTATCTTAATGGGTGTGGTGGTTCAGGTAAAACAACACGCGCGATTGAATTATTTAATAATTGTTCTGATATGATTGTTTTGACACCGACACATAAACTCGCCAGGGAAATAAAAGAACAAGGAGTAAAATCATGTACATACCATAGTTTTATCTGATGGTGCGGAGACACATGGACTCCATCGCGGATGGGTGAGAAATACATTCCTAAAACTACCATATGGGACGAGATATGCACGGTGTCGCTAGAGGTATTAAAAATATTTCTTGATTGGCTGTTATTGAAGAATACTGCTGTGATAATGTGTGGCGATCATGGTCAACTTTCATTGGATCGTCTCCACATCTCCACATAAGTGGCTGAAAACATTTGTAGATTATTACGAAGAAATAACTGATGACCATAGAGCTATAGAGTTTAAAAAGTTAATAGACTACAGCCAGATAAAATACAGTGTGAGATAATGCGTAAAGTAATTCCAGAAACTCCTATGAATGATTTTTGGACTTTATGGAGACCTGCTGATTTGATAGTTGCGAGTAGAAAAATAGTTCGCGATACACTTCAACAACAATTATTTAAGTTACATAAAGAAAAATTTTCAAATCTACCTGTACCATTATGTTATCGCCCAGCAGATACTCGACGACAGAATGTTGATGTTGAGATTCCTGGTGGTGGAATACAAAATCTTGTGCTAAATGATATTGTTTTAGTTGTTGTTGATGTTGTTGAGAGCGCGTTGAGTATGGATAAATCGCCGTGGACGTTAGGATACGCTATAACGATTCACTCGTCACAGGGATTAACTATTGCTGATACAAATATCTGGATTGTCGATGATCGTACTGAGTGGTCAAATTTAGTTTATCTTGCAGTGTCTCGAGTCAGAAGAATATCTCAACTGCACAGGGTTATCATGGATTGCGTAATAACCGAAGAAATCACTAACAACTTTATCCATATCAATAAAAAATTAGCGAGCTATAAGCAATGTGACAAAAAAAAATAATCGCGACTTTGATATGGATGCTGAAATTATTATAACACTAAAACAACAACAGAATAATCATTGTGCAAGTTGTAACGCAGTAATGTTGTGGCAGTATTCAAACAATAATCCAAGACAAAATTTACCGTTGATAGAATTAATAGTAGTCTTGGTCACACACGCGAAAATGTGATGCTGACCTGTCTTGAATGTAATCGACGTAGAGGTGCAAGTTTACAAAAGTGAGCGCGGTGGTAATTGTGTATCCGTAGGAATTATTTGTAATTGTTCGCGTACAAATCCACGCTGATGAGCAGTTGAATCTAATCTGTAGATTGCAGGTCTACCTGTGGACCTTACCACGCTAGAAATTTTGTGTGTGGTCACACTCCAGATAGGATCAGTTGCTCTTTTTCTACCACCTTCAAGTTCACCAGGTTCATATAAATATCTTACGGTAACATTACCTAGTACTGGTTGAGAGGAAGATTTACGTTGTATTGGTATATATTTTTTTTTGTGATTGCATTATAAGGTTTCACAGAAGTTGCACGAGTAATTTCATTATTTAACGCAGCTTTCACACTTGGTAACCTTGCAACCCATTCACAAGATCTCTCCATGGACTTAAGGTCAGTGGATACTTCCTTTGCATATTGATATCCAAATAACCGCTCAGCAAGTGTTCGATTAAATCGTTCAACGATTGCCTGATCACGATGAATTTCAGTGTGTCCTCGTCTGATTTCAACGTTATGTTGCTTCATCACCGATGATATTGCACCAAGAAATTCTTTGCCAGGATCAACCTGTAGCAGTTGTGGCCATCGTAGACCACCACGTTGATAAATTCGTTCAAACGCAGATGCAACTTCAGTTGCTGTTTTTGTTGACAGTGGCTCTGCTTCTTTATATCTACTTGCAACGTCAACGACAGTTAACACGTATTTGTATGTGCGAGATTGACGTCTGCCAATTTTAATGGTATCATGTGGTAAAAACAAAATATCTGCTTGATGAACTTCATTAGGGGTACTGACATTAAAATGTGCATACTGAATTTTTTTAGGTGGTGGTAGATAAATTTGCCATATTGCCTGTCGTGCTAACCACGCTGCAGCAACAGTACGTGAGACTTTTGCTGCTTCAGCAAGTTTACTAATCGCTGCTTTACCTCTCCAGTATCCTCTTGGACTATAATAAACAGATTCCATTATTATGATAATAATCAGTTGATTAATTACCAGCCCCCAGCATTAGTTTACCTTTCATTGCAGATTTTACTAGAAAGCTAGCAAGTTTCTCTCTGAGAGATTTATCAGATATAGAATTTAACGCATGAATCAACTTCACATCTGCAAGGTGCCGTTCTTGTAAATCTTTACTTTTATACGCAACATCATGAATGTAACACGCTTGATCAATTGCGTTTATTGGATACTCTCCAGGTTTTGGTTGGTCTTGGTTATTGAGTCGGATATCGAGATGAGTTCCAGGACCACAATAATTATATCCAGGTACATGTTTTTCACCAGGATACTTTGCCCATGGAGCTCCTGGTAATTTACCTAATGAAGCAGCGACATCTCCACCTGTCTTTGATGAAATAAATTTGTATTTTTTTGTACCACATATTACACACTTGCCTGTAAGTGCACGCCTGTTATTTTTTGTTATTATTGTCGTTAATCCACTGGTCCCACCAATGGTGGGGGTGGGTGCTCTACATCGAACACAATATAAATCCATATTATTATTATATGGATATAACTGACTTCTCAGCGACACGAAAACAAGAGCCAGTCAAACATCATCCAGCACTACCAAATTCCATCAGAGCAATTATACTTGGCCCATCTGATAATGCGATGGCTCAAGTGGGATAAATTATATTTAGTAGCACCATCTGTAGATGATCAATGATGTTACGAAGTACTTAAAGATTTTAATGAAAATGCAAAGTCGCTGACGTGTCCTGATAAAGATAATGATGTTATTGATTTTATTACCGATATCGATGAAGCTCCATCCATAGATGATCTTGATGGATGTATCAATAATCTCGTAGTATACGATAATGTAATGCTGGATAAACAATCCAATCCAGCTCGGATATTTTCGCGAGGCCGTCACAAATATACAGACGTGATTTATGTAACTCAGAAATATACACAAATTCCAAAAGTGATCAGAGATAATTGCAATATTTTAATTGTGTTTAATGGAGTAGATAATTATACTTTGCAAAATATTTATTATACTTGGTGTTCAGGGGACATGGACATGGTTAAATTTAAAAACTTCTTTTCAAAAGCACAAGCTGTTCCGTTCGGATTTATAACGATAAATTTACATGACCCAAGATCTAGGTATCGTATAGGTCTGGATAAAATCTTTGGTTAATTATAGCAGCAGGGAGGGTGAACGACCAGCATTGAGTGACCAGCGCGTAAACGAAACATGCCTGAAAATAAAAATGCACGACAGATGATGTAACAAAATAACCTAACCCAATTAGAGAAATCTCGGTCGGTTAGAGGTTTTGGTTTAACGTTATTTGACCTTGAGATTTCATTTTCGTACGAAGGTTTATTTTTCATAAATAAGGTCTCCAACAAAAATGGTCTGTTCACCCTCTCTGCTGCTCATTGTTAGTATTACGGTATCTATTTCTGGTGAATCTAGCAGCTCTCCTCTCGACCATCTCTATCTTATTAATTAGGACTTTATTATGTGGGTTGAGCAGATCTCAAGGCCTGGTAGAACAAGTGAGAAATATGTTGCACTTTTTACAGCCTCACTGTTGATTTGGAGGTTGTGGCCCAATAAACCAAACTTACCATTCCCTGTTTTTACTATCTTGTCTATGTGCCGTTACCAAGAGAGGTCTCTGGGCAATTCCACCCAGAGATATTTTGTTGCCTGCTCAGTATTATACAACCATCTGTTTGCTACTAAAAGAAACCTCCATATGATAAATAAAACCCAACTAATGCATGACATCAGGCCTAACAACTTCATTACCTCCTACAGCAGTACAACTTGACAAGTGCTTGCGTTTATTGCTCGACAAACATGCCCTATCACCCAAGTGCTGTGTATCAATTCAAAAGTGTTCTCCATGGTATTGTAGTGTTAGGGACCAGCTTCGCATGTTAAAAGTGAACACCGTCAAGCTGAGAGGATTTGGTTTTCCACCATACTCACTATTCATAAGTAGATCTATGAAACAACAAAGAAGAATGCTACATAGTTCATGCAGCAAAATCAGCCCACTACAGTACAAAGCCACTGCAAAGAGCTCTTTGAGATTGTGAACAAGCTAATGTCAAGGAATAAATGTATACCACATCCAATGACCTCTCTGGTCAACCTTCAGCACCTGACTGCAAATTTCTTCCACAACAAATTTAATCTATTAGAGTGAGAACACAATTTCAATTGACTCAACATCATCATACAGTTATGATACAGAATAGACATGGCAACCTTTAACAGCATTTAAACCTGTCTCAATGGATCTGGTACATACAATTGTGATGAAGAGTGCGCCAAAGTCATGT
Source organism: Megalonaias nervosa (assembly GCA_016617855.1). Taxonomy (NCBI): domain Eukaryota; kingdom Metazoa; phylum Mollusca; class Bivalvia; order Unionida; family Unionidae; genus Megalonaias; species Megalonaias nervosa. Next base: position 2,232 of record JAECUM010050185.1, on the reverse strand, counting down.
GAACTTGATCTGATCCTGACATCATTGCTTAGATTCAATATTGCCTTCACTAACTGATGTTATCAACATTTCTCTCTCATCCCAGGAATTCCTATCATTTTTCAAAACTGCCATTGTTAAATCTATGTCAAAGAAACCAACACTTGACCCTAATGATTTAAGAAGTACTTCCCTGTTTCTAAACTCTCATTTTTTTAAAAATATCTGAGATAAAGATCTTCTATCCAAACTTGTATCTCATCTGAATTCAAATGGACTTTTTAGCAATGAACAGTCTGCTTATTGCCCTCACCATAATACTGAAACTGCTCTTCTGAGAATAGTTAATGACCTTCTCTCTGCAGCTATGGATAGTAGAAAGATTGTAGTCTTCACCATTTTTGACTTGTTTGTGGAATTTGACACAATAGACCAAGATATATTACTTTTCACCATCTCCAGCATGTATTTGGCATTCACGATGCAGCTGTACTATGGTTCAAGCCCTACTTAGTCAACAGGACACAAATTGTGTCATTAAATGGTAAACAACAATCCAGCCAAGTTGATCTTTGTTTTGGTGTTCCACAGAGCTCTGTTCTTGGCCTAGATCTCTTCATTACATACACTCAGCTGCTCTCAAATGTCATAGACTGACATCCAGTGTCTGACCAATTGATGACACTCAATATACAAATCTATCTACCGAGCTGAAGTTAAGGCTACCATCCAAGGCATAGAGAGGTGCATTTCTGGCATGAAGACATGGATGACATATAACAAGTTGTAGATGAATGACCATAAAACTGAAGCCATCTTGATCATCATGCAAAGACTTTCTCATTTACACCCTTTACTTCAAACAATAAGCATTAGCAATACCAACATTAAATTTACACGGCCAGTCCAAAACCATGGTGTCACTCTCGACAGTATGCTCTCATTAAACCAACATGTAATGAACAAATGCAAGGCTGCATATCTGGAGCTGAGGTGCATCAGCTCCATTTGCAATTTTCTTTTGGTCGATGCCATTAAATCAATTATTTGTTCCTTATTACTTTAAAGACTGGAATTACTGTTGTAATTCACTTCCATCTGGTTCATCTCAGTATCTACTACAGAAACTTAAATTAGTTCAAAACACAGCTGCTTGGATCATCGTTTGAGTATGAAGAAATGAGCAAACCTCCCCCCTATTCTGTAACCTTAACTGGCTACCCATTTAATCCAGAACTGAACAAAAAATCTGCTCACTATGCTACATTTTGTTGACTGCCTCCAGTCCAATATACCTATTAGACCTCACCCATGTATACACCCCATCTAGAAACTTACACTCCTCTTCCAACACTCACATTCTCATTGCTCAGCAGTGTGTGTGTGTGTGTGTTAAGATGAAGTCACAAAGACAACATTCTATTGCTTATCATGGGACAGCTATGTGGAATGAATTGCCCACAGATCTAAGACACATGGACACTGTTTTCTCATTCAAGAGTGCTCTTAAAACTCACCTATTTCAACTACAAGGACAGACTTAAAGACTAAATAATGTTTATTTCCTTAATTATTGTCAGCATTTGTTTGTTATGTAATTTCCTGGTGTTTGTTTTTGTAATTTTGTCGTTGTGTATGTTTGTATGTGTTATCTAATATTGTAAAGCACTTAGAGATTCAAAAGATTAGGCACAGTACTAAGTCCACATTATTATTATTATAATTATTAAAAAAAACTTTAACCACAACTACAAAGCTAACTGCAGACAACACACACACACACACACACTCTAGACCAGACACTGGATGTGTATGTATTACAAGTTGTTAAAGGGTGGTAACTATGTATAATGTAGTTAAAATCTGCTTATCATCAAACTCATCCAATTCCTTGTTGTTCAGTGGATAATGTGTCAGACTTGCAATAGAAATGGTGCAGGATTAAATCCTACCATTGGACCAGCCTGGTGTCATAAAGTGTAGGTGTGTCATTGGGCAAGACACTTTACTCCCACTACCTTGGCACTAAACTACCTACTTGTGTTGCTGGACCATAAACACCAACCAAAACCTTGTAAAGTGATGTGATGTGTGATGTGATTATGATTTTTAACGTAGCTTTAACAATTTTTCAGTCATATCGCTACGATGTCTTCAGTGTGGCAGTTTATAGTGATGTCTAGCACTGGGGCATCATGCCGCAGTCATGTAGCATGATGTCCCACCCAGTCACATTATCCTGACACCAGGCCG
>JAECUM010050184.1:0-20239 GCA_016617855.1 Megalonaias nervosa | reverse complement strand
TTAACAAAACCAACACTAACATCAGCGTCGTATTCAGTATTATCTGTTTTTAGAATTTCTCCTTCAACCTCGATAAATGTTTCAGCGGGTAAGAAATATCTGTTTGTATCCTGAACTTGCAGCTCAATTTGTCCTCCACGCTGATTTGGATCTCGTGCATCATAAGAATAATATTGATAATCGCGCACAGATTCATCTTTTAAAACTGGTGCGTCCATGTCAAACGCGGGATCAGATATACGCTTGAACATCTTTATTATTATCGTCTTCGTCTAACACGAAGACCACTTCCTGCTATCAGACTAGCGGTTGTATTTTTTTCTTTTTCTAACCCAACATTAGTGTTGGTAACCAACTCTGCTAGTTTTTGATTAGCAGCTTGATTTATTATTTTACTAACATTTGCAGGCATCACTTCAGTGCTGACCAGTTTCACTGGTTGAGGTTTTCGTCGTATTAATCGCGCTAGTCTATCCTTGATTGCTGAGAATGCTTTGCTAGCAACATCACCAACAGCGCCAATAGCTTTTTCACGAACAACGTCAATAGCTTTCATTCCTATTTGCTTTGCAAGCGGTATTGCTTTTGGGGCTATCCTTCTAAATAGACCTTGAACAACATCACCTAGTCCAACTCCGTAGGTCGTTTTGTATACTGGTAATCGTGAATTTATTGCCCTGACCATGGTTGGTCTATGAGTATTATGTATGATCATATTATTATTAAGTGATTTTATCACTAATTGCATCTAATTACATACTCAGTCACTATGATAATCGTCACTAATTTCATTAATAAGGTTCCGATAAACACCAATATCCATAACACCACCTGTAAATAATCGTTGACAAATATCAGCTGCTTCATTAATGATTTCTGGGGAATTATTGCCAGCTCGTTTTCCTCCAATGAGAATTTCTAGTCGATCAACATCAGCAAGGACGTTATTGGGACAAGTAATAAGGCCACTCCCTAAACCACTTCACTTGAACCAGGATCTTGATATTCTTCCTCTGTTATTTTGACTGGTTGTCGTTGTCGTGGTGATTGCAATCGTTTCATCATTTCTCGAAATTGTTGTTCTTGTTGCGGTGATGGTTGTTCTCGTTGTTGTTGTGGTGATGGTAATTCAAATTGTTGTGGTAGTGGTGGTGATGATCGTTGTGGTGATGGTAATAGTCGTTTACCTTGTTTAGCTTTTTCGATATGTTTATATACAGCCTCATCAAATTCGTTAAAATTAATAATATCTTCATTAGATCTAATTTCTGGAATACCAGTAAAGATGCGATATACATCCTTGATCCAATTGGCAGAGCTTAGAGATTTAACATGTTCTGGTTTTACATATTTTTGTCTTTCATAATATCCATACGCGGCAATATCAAGTAATTGCTGTTGGTCCTTGATAGCAGTAATACCTTCAGGTGTAAATTTATCTATTATCTTAATTCTGGTTCGTGGTTTTGGTTGTGGTTGTGGTTGTGGTTGAGCCCCAGGTTGAGCTGCTTGAATACGGCCAGCAATATCAACAGGTAATGCTTCAAGAGCTCTTTGTGTTGCCTCAATTGCTGTAACAATTTTCCTTGTTGGTTCGACAATCGGTTTAAATAATTGTTCTGCACCTTCTGCAAATTCCACCTGAGACTCCTGACGAGCTTGTAGTTGTTGTTTAACTAAATCACGGACGGGTAAATATTTTTTGATTGCATCTAGTCGCTCTCGAGCTAATCTAGCTGAGTGTGGTTCTCCAATCATTATTGATAATATTTATAATGGCTGTTTAATTACAGCAGCAGAGGTGGTGAACGACCAGCGTTGAGTGACCAGCGCGTAAACGAAACAAATAAAAACGCGCGTCAGAGAAAAGTAACAAAATGAGCTAGTTATAGGTTGTGGTTTAACGTTATTGACCTTAAGATTTCCTTTTCGTAGGAAGACTTATTTTTCATAAATAAGGTCTCGAACAAAAATGGTCTGTTCACCTCCTCTGCTGCTAGTTTGGACCCGTCTAACATATATAACCTGTAAGAAAGACATTTATCTCGTACATAATTATGCCTCATTATCTATTGTTTAATTACATGTCTCTTTATAAGAGTAGTATAGTACTTGTGTAGCTTGATGAATGTCTCTCAAAAAGGTGTTATAGTACTTGTGTCGTTTGATGTCTCTTTATAAGAGTAGTACAGTACTTGTGTACCTTGATGAATGTCTCTTTATAAGAGTAGTATAGTACATGTGTAGCTTGATGAATGTCTCTTTATAAGAGTAGTATAGTACATGTGTAGCTTGATGAATGTCTCTTTATAAGAGTAGTATAGTACATGTGTAACTTGATGAATGTCTATTTATAAGGTTAGTATAGTACTTGTGTAGCTTGATGAATGTCTATTTATAAGAGTAGTATAGTACTTGTGTAGCTTGGTGACTCTTTGTAAGAGTGGTATAGTACTTGTGTAGACTGGTGACTCTTTATAAGAGTAGTAATGTACTTGTGTAGCTTGATGTCTATTTATATGAGTAGTATAGTAGTTGTGTAGCTTGATGAATGTCTCTTTATAAGAGTAGTATAGTACATGTGTAGCTTGATGAATGTCTCTTTATAAGAGTAGTATAGTACATGTATAGCTTGATGAATGTCTCTTTATAAGAGTAGTATAGTACATGTGTAGCTTGATGAATGTCTATTTATAAGGCTAGTATAGTACTTGTGTAGCTTGATGAATGTCTCTTTATAAGAGTAGTATAGTACATGTGTAACTTGATGAATGTCTATTTATAAGAGTAGTATAGTACATGTGTAACTTGATGAATGTCTATTTATAAGGCTAGTATAGTACTTGTGTAGCTTGATGAATGTCTATTTATAAGAGTAGTATAGTACTTGTGTAGCTTGATGTCTATTTATAAGAGTAGTATAGTACATGTGTAGCTTGATGAATGTCTCTTTATAAGAGTAGTATAGTACTTGTGTAGCTTGATATCTATTTATAAGAGTAGTATAGTACATGTATAGCTTGATGTCTCTTTATAAGAGTAGTATAGTACATGTATAGCTTGATGTCTATTTATAAGAGTAGTATAGTACATGTATAGCTTGATGTCTATTTATAAGAGTAGTATAGTACTTGTGTAGCTTGATGTCTATTTATAAGAGTAGTATAGTACTTGTGTAGCTTGATGAATGTCTATTTATTAGAGTAATATAGTACTTGTGTAGTTTGGTGTTTCTTTATAAGAGTAGTATAGAAGTTATGTAGCTTGATGAATGTCTCTTTGTAAGAGTGGTATAGTACTTGTGTAGCTTGGTGTCTCTTTATAAGAATAGAATAGTACTTGTGTAGCTTGATGAATGTCTCTTTACAAGTGTAGTATAGTATATGTATAGCTTGATTAATAATTCCTTTTTCCATAATGAGTTTAAATATATCATATTGGAGAAATGTTGTCATCTTTAGGTCACGTGATTAATCTAACATTATTAATGACATAAATATTATATTATAATATTTATAACCTAAACCAAAGTACCATATTTAATGCATATAATAATGTTATATCCTTTAAAACTGATTGCCAATTCTTTCAAGACAAGCTATTCTTTACCATATAAGTAATACCTTCTATGTATTAATGATAAGTAGATAACTCGACAGACGGCTGGCATTAATATTGACGGAATTAATCACATGCATATTAGTCTACAACGTCAAGTGATAACATTACATAGAAAACAATTTTGAGGGTAAAAAAAATAATTGTTTAGGACACGTATTGCATCTCTAGGTTATTGGTGTACCTCAAAAACTCACAATCAATGCTTGGTTGAGCACAACCCGCATTAAGGTGTTTTAACGTCAAGGAATTTTGCCTTAACTTATTTGGACTGATGCCAATTGAACGCGTATATGACAGAGTTGTAGTTGTAGTTTGGACTGATACGGATTAAATATATCTATTACAGAGGTGCATTTTGAAATAGCATATTTGGATTCATACAGATTAAAGTTATCTATGACAGGTATGTATTTGGATTGATACAGATTAAATACATCTGTAACATATATGTATTTGGGCTGACACATTAAATACATGAATATCATAGGTATATTTCCAAATATTTTCTTAAAAATAGTTTTGTTGAAGCCCAGTTTTTTGCGGCCATAATAGATAGGGTGTGTATTTAAAAAAAATGAGATGTAATTTTAAAAAAATGACATCTAGTTTTAAAAAAATTAGATATAGTTTTAAAAAAGTGAGATGTAGTTTTTAAAAAAATGAGATGTAGTTTTTTAAAAAAAATGAGATGTAGTTTTAAAAAAATGAGATGCAGTTTTAAAAAAATGAGATGCAGTTTTAAAAAATGAGTAGTTTTAAAAAAATGAGATGTAGTTTAAAAAAAAAAGATGTAGTTTTAAAAAATGAGATGTAGTTTTAAAAAAATGAGATGTAGTTTTAAAAAATGAGATGCAGTTTTAAAAAATGAGTAGTTTTAAAATAATGAGATGTAGTTTTAAAAAAATGAGATGTAGTTTTTAAAAAAATGAGATGTAGTTAAAAAAAAAAAAAATTAGAAAGTTAGTCAAATCTTCAGAGACCACCTGTCTTAACATTTTAACCGACCAGATTCTCCACGCAGGGATAAACAACCTACATGGTGATGAAACCTTTAAAAAGGACCACCTGCCTTCAAAGACCATAGTTTGCATAGTCGAAGTATTTATTTTACTATACAGTGGTCACCCCTTCTATCATCAAGAACTGCTTACTCAGTACAGGCGGCCTCTCAACAAGAGGTTAAAGGCTATATAATTGCTAGTGTGGTTTACATGGATTTAGTTTTAAATGATATGTGGTCTTTAAACCAATAGTCTTGCAATAAAAGTTTATTTTATTGTTTTGTTTGGGGTGGAGGTTCTAGAGCAAAAGTCAATACTCCTTCTCTACTCACCGTTTATCAGGAGATGTCTTTTCAGTTTGAATTTTATGAACTCTGCATTTAGTAATTTGCAGATTAAATGGGGAAAAGTAATTTCCAATTTAAATGCGACGAATATATTTATATAAAATGTGAAATTTTATTAACCCTGAATTTAGTAATTTGCAGATTATTGGCTTTAACACAGTGGCAAAATGGGACAAGTCGTTTTCCAATTTAAATGCTAATTTCACGAATGCATTGATGGAAAATCTGCTGTAAATATGGATATACCGGAGCCCTTTGGTGTCACTACTATATATTCATTAGGATCTACCGAAATAGGGAGTTTAAAACTACCGTGACGTCTTACGATCAATTAAACACGAATAAAACTGCCCGTAAGCCAGATCCGCATAAAGACGTAACGGAAGATTTCTGGGATGAAGTACAACTGTCCTTCCAAAGGCATTCTTGTCTGTGCATGTAAGACGATTTTAACAACAATCAATTTAAAACAGTGAACTTCCATTACGACAGCGCGTTACAGAATCAGAAAGTACAACGTAATTAAGGTGCCACTTTTGATTAAAACATAGTATTGTGAAAGCTAATTAAGTGAGTTGTTTAAATGCCAATTTTCTATTTTTGCAGAAAAAAAATTGTTTGGAAGCTCATACCATGCCTAGAGGCCGTTGTAGACATAGCGAAAATGAAAGCGATAGTTATATAGTAATTTAGTTTGGTTTCTTGTGTAAATGCATGTGTGTGTGTGTGTGTGTGTGTGTGTGTGTGTGTGTGTGTGTGTGTGTTACAGGCACTTTAGTCCCCTGTTTCAAAAGATATTATCTATTTATTTTCAAATTAGCATATACGGCATTTCATTAATACTTTGCACGTCCTTTAGCTTTGTTCAACACACAGTCATCAACATAAATGAACTTATGATCTTTGATTCATATTACTCAATGAAAACAATACGATTTCTCAGTCGCAAATATTGCAGTTGGTTTCCGACACATGCACAAGTTAATCAATGAATGGGGTGCAGATTAAACATTTTTATGTCACTGTATCCATTCTGACCCGCCAGGCCGACTGCCGAAGTATGCCCTTGGAATGGCAAACAGCTCCATTTACTCAAATGACAAAACCATTGATGCGTAAAAAGTAGAACAAAGTGACAGAAAGGATCCAGTCAAAATTTATTTTTGGTGGGCGATATCATGAGAAAGCTTTTCTTACATACATCAATAAAATCTCGTTGAGTTCTTTTGAACCTTGTATAAAGTGTAAACACTGAATTCAGGTTATGTCAAAACCACTTCTTTTAAATTAAAAATGCACAAACTCTATCCTAAAATAATAATCACTGTGGTTAATTAGAGTAAATATAAGTATTATTTGCTTGGACTATAATGTCGAATAGAATGAAAGAAAAACTAGAAGTAAAACATGAAAATTTCGAGCTTTACTAAATTAGTATTTTCCCGTGAAATGTCTGGCTCCTAATATTCTATTATTTTGTGACATCAATACTGAAATTTCGAGTTTTAATAACTTAATAGTTATAAAGCCTAAGGGTGAAATAATCCCGGTGTGACGTCACAATAGTACGAAACAAACCTGGAAAGAACTGGATTTGGCACGAAATGTCCCGCTACCATTATTTTAAACTGAATTACAGTTTATAAGTTATAAATTCTGTAACGAAGCATAACCTCTATTAATGAAATATACAGACCTCAAAAACATACAGTTTAGTATTTGATCACGCTCCGGTTTGGTTCTACCCCTACCCCTACATGTTTGAAATAGGAATAGCATCAAGAAAATGCACACAACGCATTCGTTTCATTCATCTAATCAGAATAGGTGTGTGATTTGGATTTTTATCGTAGCTTTAAACATTTTCAGTCATACCGCTACGATGTCTGCAGTGTGGCATTTTAAAAGTGATGTCTAGCGCTGGGACATCATACCGCAGAAATGATGTCCCACCCAGTCACATTATCCTGACACCTGGCCGACCAATCCTAACACTAACCTCTTAATGCTGGGCGCCAAGCGAGGGAGCTGCTAGTACCATTTTTATAAGTCTTTGGTATGACTCGGCTGGGGTTCAAACCCGCGACCACCCGCATTCGAGGCAGATGCAATAACCACTTAGGTCACCGGAGCGGTCTCATCTAATCAGAATTTATAACATGAATATCGTCCAAACATTGTCATCTTGTTTGCCTTTCAAACCAAACGGAAGCTGTCGACGTAAACATCCACACAGATTGATTCCTGTCCTTTTTCGGTTTCTAAAAGAGTCCAATTATAGCCACCTTGTTAGTAATGAAACTCTCTATTGTTTAACAACGAGAACAAAATGGCAGTGTTAGAGAGCCCTTGGCGACAGTGTTAGAGAGCCCTTGGCTATGACCAGGCAAGAAATTATAAATTGATGAATAAAATGCCTACGTTTTGTGTATAATTTGTATTCTTTATGATTATGGGGTGGGAGATAAATGTAAAGGAGAGAATAAGCGAATACTCTGTGAGAAGGTTAGAGCCTTGCGGTGTGTGATAAACTTCTTACCTAATATCACACTGCAAAATTAATGTAGGAAACGTTTTTTGTTCATGTGCAGTACAAAAATGAAAGGAAGAATAATTGGTGAAAAGTTTTCCCTTTTTTGAGCTCATTTTAGAAGGTGAATACTGTTTGAAAAATCAGTGCCAGGTTTAAACTCAACCATATCATTCAATGATGGATGGTAAACACCTAGCGAAATATAATGACACTGCAGTAGGTTGGTTTTCTTAATGCAATAAACTTATTTGTTGTCTCCCTTACAAATTGTCCCGCCCCATTTAAATGGCTGTGCATGTTCTGGTTGGTGTGCCACAACAATGAAATAAAAATCAAGCCTCTACAATGAAATAATCTACACAAGTATATTGAACTATTTACATATAAACCATTAAGAAATATCTTATCGATATTACAGAAGCACTTAATGAGATTACTAGTTAAAAATAAAGTCCCTGGCGACTTCGTAAAAAATGTAGACCGAGTTTACAGCTCGGGTGGCCTACATTACATTGACTTGACAAACGCTGCGGAGCCCTGGCTGCCGAGTGACAGAAGGATCACCTTTACAGATCAATCAGACATTTCACCTCTGCGTGAGTTCGAGTCTCGACTTGACTAACGTAGGTGTGAAAGAAAGCTTGCCAGTAGCTTCCCGTGGGTCACTAGTTCTATCCATAGTATTATTGTGTTCATCCACCACCAAATATACAGGCTGCCATGTATAGCCTTTCAAGTACTGATAAATATCGCGTTAAATCCCACACAAATGATAGGAGTTCCCGCAATTGTGAACACAAGTAATATGAATATCTATTTTTCTTGTGATATACCAAATACACTAACGTAATAGTATATAGTAGATTGATACTCACAAAATTTGTAGCTTAAATCCCTTGAAACTACAAGCTCCGGAATTATCTGGCGTATTCAAGTACTCTGATTTACCTGCCTAAGTGCCGTTGCTATAAACAATCGCACCAAACACTGCAGAGAACATTTAACCATATAGTAACGAGCTAGGTCATGAGCAGTTGACATTACCTGGATGACGTTTGTTAGAAATCAATTGCTACCCGGAATTTGAGAGCGATGAAATGACTTCACTGGCAATATGTGTCACATCTTCGTGGATTTTGTTCAAGCAAATCAAAGTTGATTAAAATATGAGTTAAGAATGAATTGATATAAAAAATTAAAACAGCAAATTCCGATGTCTGTGTATAAATATATTGTTTGTTAGAATTCATTAACTCAAAGTCCACGCATCTATATATTTATATTTAATTTTCTTTCCTTTGTCAGTCTATCTAGTACTACTAATATCTATCCATCTATTATTTTTTCTGTCGTTCTTTTTCTCATTCTGGCGGGAGCTACTAGTGGCTATCCATCCATTAGTTTTTCTTCCTTTCCTTTCTCAGTCTAGCTAGTGCTACTAGTATTTATTTATCTATAATATTTCTATCCTTCTACTTGTCAGAATGGCTAGTACTATTATGACAATAACTCCCCTCCTACCTCCTCTTGCTCTCGTACCTCCTCCTCGTGATACTACGCTTGCTCCTCATACTGCTGCCATTGTTGCTATCACTGACCCAAACATCCCTAAACGTCTCATCGAACACTAACACCAAACATCCCTAAACGTCTCATCGAACACTAACACCACTACAGCCAAACACGTATGAACTTCTCCTCGAACACTAACACCACTAAAGCCAAACACGTATGTCCTTCTCATCGAACACTAACATCACTTGCTCATTCATATGAACTAGCCCAACCAATGGGAAGTTATTGAAGTCTTCTAGAAGCGTCGAAACCACATCAGCCAATTAGAAATTAATCTAAAGGCGCCATTAAGTCTTATTATTAAGATTACTATTAATAATTGTCAACACATAAGAAAGCATCTATTATACAATGTTATGCTCTACAGAGACTTAGGTCACGTAGGCAAACCTAACTAAACATATTCTGTACAAGTGACAGCCATGAATAGAAATTCTAAATATTAGATAAAATCTCGTACCAGGAGTCAGAAAAATTTAGATATAAATTACTACATTATTTAAACGCTTGGTAAACATTTTTGGTATTGATGCAAGTTTTCTTTTTAGATACAATTATGAGGTCACCATGTTACGTATATGTAATTTAATTACTTGTGTGTTAGTTTTAAAATTCTTGATTATTGTATTTTTGTTTCATTACATTTTATTGTAATGATAATTTTCATTGGATTTGAATATCTTTTCGGAAAATTAGCTTGACCCGATTAGATTACAGCTGTTACTTCAGCACTATTTTTAGCTCACAGATCTTGTAAACATCGAGTGGAAACGATTGGCTATTACCAAAGTCAAGTTCTGTGTGCGTGATAGCTCTAATTTGTAAACAACGTTTTTTTTTTTAATTGAATTTTATAATATGATTTGCTAAGTTCTTCCAAGGCCTACGTGCTAAATGGCATTTTTGTTATTGCGCTGTTCGATGTTAAGAGAGCACGTGACCCATCACGCGGGACTGAAATGACGTTTAAGTTGGGTTTAATACTCGTATCTCGGTGCAAATAACTCAGTTGTATTCCTGCACCTCAGAGCTCAAGGTGTTTCTTCTATTGTTGATGTGAGATAGTTTGGAAGTTCATCTACTTTTTTGGAATTTAATAATTCATTCTCTAGGAAACTACACAAGTGCTTCATATTTATAAAAGTTCTGGGAGAAAGACATTCAGTGGAAATTTATTCTGGAATTCTAAACGGAAACATTATAAACAGTGATTCAATCGAGGATCTGTTGCCATCAGTACAACGACATCATCTGACGTCATCGACTCCATATTGGAATTTCATCGAGAGTCGAACCTGAATTGAATTAGAACTGTTTAGTGATATGAATTATATTTTTAAAATCCTAGGATTAAATATTGGATTATATTCACAAACCGTAAGTCCTGTTTTCTATTTTTTACATGGTTGTCTAGGGAAATAAATCATTTTTTGATAAACTTGCAAAGCTTGTTGGCTTCACTCTTTTCTTTTGTTATTTTTGTACGATCCTACACGTAACATCCACATCAATGTGCATCCCGAAAATGTACAACGTTTCATGAACATTAATATGAACATGAAAAAAATTAGTGGAGATGTGATTAAACTTTGGAAATAAGCTTGTCAGCCATAACATTTAACTTTCCCCGTCACAAGATCACGCACAGAACTAAATGAATAGTCTTACATGGGATTAAAGGATATCAAGACTTTTGAGTGTATGTCCTAAGTGGTCATTTCCAAGACCCTTGACATCATGTCCTAAGTGATCATTTTCAAGACCCTTGACATCATACCCTAAGTGGTCATTACGAAAAGCATTGAGATCATTCCTAAAGTGATCATTACCAAGTCCCCTGAGATCATTCCCTAAAAGGTCATTTATTCTGCATTTTTGCATATGTATTGTTTGCAAGCGGTACATTGTTTTCCGTGTATCGGAATACAATTCCCAAGATTGAACAAATCAGGTGAACGGAATACCGCGGAGTTGTTGTAAGTCATTGTCGAACCTTATTTTTGATTTTTCGGACATTTAACTCTTAAATATCATGACTTAAATTGCTAGCAAACATTAAATAAGATTAGGAAATCACCACATTTCAAGATACATAATGAAACTGTGTATGACAACTGCACACCTACTCACAACTACCTTCTAGAATCCTTTCCTGTACTATACTATTTAACGTTATCTTCATCCTCCCTGTCCCCGAAAGACACCCACACACATGAAAGGATGCTCGGATACTCTTGCATGCATAAAGACACCCACACACATGAAAGGATACTCGGATACTCTTGGATGCATAAAGACACCCACACACATAAAAGGATACTCGGATATTCTTGGATGCATAAAGACACCCACACACATGAAAGGATACTCGGATACTCTTGCATGCATAAAGACACCCACACACACGAAAGGATACTCGGATACTCTTGCATGCATAAAGACACCCACACACATGAAAGGATACTCGGATACTCTTGCATACGATAAAACCTTACAGTGCAAGGTGTAGGTTTTATGCACAAATTTAATGCTGCATTCACCTGCCGAAGATAAAAACAAAATCATAAAAAATAAAATACACAAGTAAGGTCAAAAGGTCAATATTTTTGGATAGCTATATCAAAGCATTGCATACAAATATTATTTACTTGACCAGAAAAGTTAATGGCATTTCATAGCAAAAAAGTTTATGCACTGCAACCCCAAATTTATACCTGCATTTTTCACATCCGAGGGTGATTTTTGACACCAACTGTTGCTCACAGTGCAAACACAAGCCCTTTTCCAAGGTGATAATTCTACAAAGCATTATGTACTAAAGAGGTTGCTGTAATTCAAAATGCTGCCATCCAAGCTGGGTTTTTTTATAGATATTCCTGGACCCAGGTGTTTCTTGTTATCGGTATCTAGCTGTTGGTATTTAACTGTCTACATACTGTAAAGTAACTATGGCAGGTGTACATGCCTCACGTCAATTTAAAAAAAATACATCACAAGCCCATAACACCTAGCTCACAACATTAGCTGAAAAATCACACCATAGCCTTAAGTTAAGAAATTCGACAGGAGCCAATTTACGAAACTATACACTGTCACCTTACCCAGACAGTTCCCCGACATGGAGAATTTAAAAGAGCTGCACAATAAATTACTCTTTATTTTCCGCATAGTTGTATGGTCTTATGTTTTTCGGCCATTTGATTCATAACAGGAACGACTAAACGTCCCCTACCAAGAGACGGTTGAATCTACAACCAAACCGGACGGCTCTGTCTTTTACACTATCTTGACTGACATGGTGCTTTGTCTATAATACAGTTTGTGTTATTTGTTTTTAAGTCTAGTGACCCGATAACTTGCAAAGATCTGTTTAGTGTATGCGGTATTGTTTACTCAGAATACTAGTTATTGCAAAGGTGTGTATATTTGTGTGACAATGGGTTTTCTTCGTACTATACGTTTAAATGGTGTCAGAAATAATATATATATATATATATATAGTGTTAAAGAAGTATAAGGGTATATATGGATATATATTGTTTTGTTGTTACATATATACATATATATTAGCAAGAAATATATATTAAAAGTAACTATGACCTCTATTTGTACCATAACATTTAAATATGAAAGACTATCAGTATGAGCAAACACCTGAAAATTGTAAAACTGACTCAAAAAGGTACATATCAGTAAATGTCTTAAGTGGTCATTTATTCTGCATTTCTAAATAATTATTATTAACATGCGATAAATCGTTTCCCATGTAGCCTAAAACAATTCCAAACTTTCGATTCTTCGGACATTTGACTCCTAGAATACATAATTTACAGAATGATTTGAGTCAGTAACAAAATTGCTAAAGCGGACACTTACCTCAAACCAACCAAGGAATCTAATCAAATACATCGCTCATTCTGACTTTATGTGTAGGTAACAAAATTGCAAAAGAGGACCCTTACCTTGAACCAACTAAGGAATCTAATCAAATACATCGCTCATTCTGACTTTATGTGTAAGTAACAAAATTGCTAAAGGGGACCCTTACCTCATACCAAACAAGGAATCTAATCAAATACATCGCTCATTCTGACTTTATGTGTAAGTAACGAAATTGCTAAAGGTTCCCTTACCTCAAACCAAGCAAGGAATCTAATCAAATACATCGCTCATTCTGACTTTATGCGTACGTAGAATTGACATCTTAGTTTTTACATTCTATGATTGAACACAGTATAAAGATGTGTTTGGGATGAAAAGGAAAAGTAGGCTTACAAGAGTTGGCATCAATTATGAAACACTAAATTGGTCTACAAAACAATAACAATATTCTGTGTCAGCTTTTGTTGTGGAGTTTGTGGTTAGATGGATGAAAAATTACTGTATTGAATCAAGTTATTAACTTCTAACCATGATCACCACAACGATATTTATGTATAAAGATGAAACATGTTTTCTATCACTCTCACCAAAACGTGTTCTCATGCTATATTATTTCATGTCAGAGATATCGTCCATCTTCAAAAGGTACTGGAAGATCAAGTAAAGCAACTTTGCAAATGATATCAGGGAAGCTTTAAACAATACGCATATTAAATTTATCGCAGATCTAAAAACATCATACAGATTCTAACAACGGACATGATATGAGAAGGTAGTGTGTTCATGATTTCAGATTCAAACACCAGACATGATGTGTAGATGCACTGTGTTCGCGATCTCAGATTATTACACTATGCATCCGGTGAGAAGGCATAGAATCATGATCTCAGATTCTAACATCAAACATGCTGTGAGAAGACATTGCATTCATGATCTCAGATTCTAACACCATGCGTGCTGCGAGTAGGTTCTGTGTTCATGATCTCAGATTCTAACACCGGACATGCTGTGAGTAGGCA
This sequence comes from Megalonaias nervosa, assembly GCA_016617855.1. Lineage (NCBI taxonomy): Eukaryota > Metazoa > Mollusca > Bivalvia > Unionida > Unionidae > Megalonaias > Megalonaias nervosa. The sequence goes on along the minus strand of JAECUM010050184.1, from coordinate 6,261 downwards.
CTATATTCATGATCTCAGATTCTAACACCAAACATGCTGTGAGAAGCATTGTGTTCATGATCTCAGATTCTAACACTGTGGTTATTGTCGCTTTTGAATTAAAATACCAGATAATTATTGCAAAGAAAAACTTCTGTATTTATTTGTGTTCAGTTTATATAACTGTAATATGAATTTATTCTTCATAAATTTTAAAATATGTATTCTTTTACAAATTTAAAATAAATATGCTTTACAAGAAGATGCATAGATGTTATTTATATTTAATTTGCATTTTTTTTTCTTGCTTTTAATCATAATTAAATGATATGTATATCTATATTTTGTACTTGACTTTAGTCCAAATTCAAGTTAATGTTCTACCTGACTAGTGACTTTTACTTTGTAAAGAACATAATACAGGGCTAATATTTGTTTATCATTGTAAGTTATATATTAAGATTAGTATTAATTGTAATCATGTCTACTTCAGTTTGAGTTATAGATACAGTCGTGATTCTGACATTAAAAGGTTCCAGAAACGAATCGTTCTAATAGGATTACATAGTTTTTCCAGAAAATGGCAATCGCGATCTACGTAAAGTCGTGAGTTAGATAAGATAAGATAAGAATTCTTTATTTCAGACTACATAGTCCATACATCTAAATTAAAATACGGATATAAAGTAAAACACTGTAAACAAAAAGTTTATATATATCATACGTACAAGTATACAGATACATCTACAACAATTTATTGCGCACTGCATTGTTCAGAATGAAATTAAGTGGCACATTTAAAGAGTAATTTGTTCCATCTGCTAATAAAATGAGAATTTAAATGAATGTCATAGTTATCACCCATCTTCAAAAGGCACTGGAAGATCAAGTAAAGCAACTTTGCAAATGATATCAGGGAAGCTTTAAACAATACGCATATTAAATTTATCGCAGATCTTGTTATATAATAGTGAGAACTGTATATTGAAATCACTTTGGAACTTGTTTACTTCAGGATTACTAATTCCTACCTTAAAATCCGAAGTGGAATCAGTCTTATTGTTGTGTTCATCTTTTAGTTCGAGTGGACATAATTATTTAAAGTTTTCGCTGGGATTAGAAAGTGCTCATTGATATTTCTTGGGATAATTAATTAATTTGGAATTATAGTGAATTACGGCAAAGACATTTTGGACTATATTATTGTGATACAACAACAGCCTATTAACACATTGCCACGTTCCAGACCATTGGCACATTAGCACACCAGAGACTACAGGCGCATCATCACATTCAACGTTGGATTTCATTTGCAATACCATTGGAATTCAGTTGGAATTTTATGTATTTAGACTTGATTCTCTGAAATTTAGTTCATAATTAAATAAGTTCTTTTTAAATTTTCACTTTATATTTTTGGGAACCAAATTATTTTGTTGAAATTTACTAAACGTGTTGGATTTTGCTCTTTTCTGTTACTTAGGTTAAGACCATAGAGTCGTAACATAGCTGAAAAAAATCTGTTTGGGGGGGGGGCAATTCAAAACTTTATTTCAGTTTTAGAACAAATGGTTAAAATTTCAACTGTAATGTTGTATACACTATCCAAGTTTCTCCCTTTCAGAGAGGAAGAATGCTAAGAACAGTTAAAAGAAATATTGTCTATTCTCCTCTAGAAAACTAAGTACAAAGTTTATAAAAAGCTGTCTGTATTCCTCTAGAAAAATCACTTACAAAGATAAAGAAGCTCTCTGTATTCCTCTCGAAAGATAAGGTACAAAGTAATGTAATCTATATATACTCACCCAGAAAGTCAGGTAACAAGTTATTCAAGCTGTCTGCATTCCACTTCAAAGTCAGATACAAAGTTATAGAACTCGTCTATCCCCTCTATAAAATCAGTGACAAAGTCACATACGCTGTCTATACACCTCTAGAAAGTCAGGTATATAGTTTTACAAGCTATGTATGTCACTCTAGAAAGTCAGGTATACAGTTTTACAAGCTATGTATGTCCCTTTAGAAAGTCAGGTATACAGTTTTACAAGCTATGTATGTCCCTCTAGAAAGTCAGGTATACAGTTTTACAAGCTATGTATATTCCTCTAGAATGTCAAGTACAAATCTGATGTACCAAGTCATGAACAAAATCATTTGTGCAAGACAGTGTGCAGCCATCAATCAGAAAAGAGAACAATTATGTCATCGCTATCAATTGCATACGTTAAAACTTGGACTATATGGGACAGAAGGAAACTCTACCGTTGCACATACCTTCAATCATGGAGTTTAGGACACAGAAGGGAGCTAGAATGATGTGTATACATTAAATCGTTGATTATAGTGGACAGAAAGGAAATTTAATGTTGTACATACTTGAAACCCTGGACTTTAGGGGACAGAAGGGAACTAGTATATTGTTTATACCTTAAATCCTAGACTTTAGGGGAAAGAAAGGGACTCTAATATTGTGCACACTTTCTTGGTTTGCATTTCAACTCATTTCTGGTGTGTTGTTTATTATTTCCAGAGAACATGATACAAATAAGCTTTTATCTTGGTTTTAATGACTTCAAAGCCAATGGAGTGAACTAAAACAATATAAAACTGTCTTGCCAGCTTTAAGAAAGGAGACATCGCCTCAGTTAATTATTGAAAGTATCAGGATCAATGTATTGATGATGACAGAGAGCCATCCAAGTCCAAAATCAGTGTATTGATGATGATAGAGCGCCATCCAAGTCCAAGATCAATGCAGTGCTGATGATAGAGCGCCATCCAAGTCTAAGATTAATGCACGGATGATGAAAGAGCTCTATCCTAGTCCAAGATCAATGCACTGATGATGATAGAGCGTCATCCAAGTCCAAGATCATTGCATTGATGATTATAGAGCGCCATCCAAGTCCAAGATCAATACACTGATGATCATAGAACGCCATCCAAGTCCAAGATCAATGTATTGATGATGTTAGAGCGCCATCCAAATCAAAGATTAGTGCAATGATGATGGTAGAGCGCCGTCCAAGTCGAAGACCAGTGTATTGATAATGATATAGCGCCATCCAAGTCCAAGATCAGTGTAATAATGATGATAGGGCGCCATACGAGTCCAAGATCAATGCATTGATGATGATAGAGCGCTATCCAAGTCCAAGATCAATGCACTGATGATGATAGAGCGCTATCCAAGTCCAAGATCAATACATTGATGATGATAGAGCGCTATCCAAGTCCAAGATCAATACATTGATGATGATAGAGCGCCATCCAAGTCCAAGATCAATGCACTGATGATGATAGAGCGCTATCCAAGTCCAAGATCAATACATTGATGATGATAGAGCGCCATTCGAGTCCAAGATCAATGCACTGATGATGATAGAGCACCATCCAAGTCCAAGATCAGGGCACCGATTATGATAGAGCGCTATCCAAGTCCAAGATCAATACAATGATGATGATAGAACGCCATCCAAGTCTAAGATCAATGCACTGATGATGACAGAGGGCCATCCAAGTGCAAGATCAATGCACTGATGATGATAGAGCGCCATCCAAGTCCAAGATCAATGCAATGATGATGACAGAGCGACATCCAAGTCTAAGATCAATACACTGATGATGATAGAGGGCTATCCAAGTTCAAGATCAATACATTGATGATGATAGAGCGCTATCCAAGTCCAAGATAAGTGTATTGATGATGATAGAGCTTCATCCAAGTCCAAGATCAATGCACTGATGATGACAGAGGGCCATCCAAGTCCAAGATCAATGCACTGATGATCATAGAGCGCCGTCCAAGTCCAAGATCAATGCACTGATGCTGATAGAGCGCCATCCAAGTCCAAGATCAATGCACTGATGATGGTAGAGGGCCATCCAAGTCCAAGATAAGTGTATTGATGATGATAGAGCTTCATCCAAGTCCAAGATCAATGCACTGATGATGACAGAGGGCCATCCAAGTCCAAGATCAATGCACTGATGATCATAGAGCGCCGTCCAAGTCCACGATCAATGCACTGATGATGATAGAGCGCTATCCAAGTCCAAGATCAATGCATTGATGATGATAGAGCGCTATCCAAGTCCAAGATCAATACATTGATGATGATAGAGCGCTACCCAAGTCCAAGATCAATGCATTGATGGTGATAGAGCGCTATCCAAGTCCAAGATAAATGCATTGATGATGATAGAGCGCTATCCAAGTCCAAGATCAATACATTGATGATGATTGAGCGCCATCCAAGTCCAAGATCAGTGTATTGATGATGATAAAGCTCCATTCAAGTCCAAGATCAATACATTGATGATGATAGAGCGCCATCCAAGTCCAAGATCAATGCACTGATGATGATAGAGGGCCACCCAAATCCAAGATCAATGCATTGATGATAATGGAGGGCCATCCAAGTCCAAGGTCATTGCAATGATGATGATAGAGGGCCATCCAAGTCCAAGAGCAATACAATGATGATGATGATAGAGGGCCATCCAAGTCCAAGATCAGTGTATTGATCATGATAGAGCTTCATTCAAGTCCAAGATCAATGCACTGATGATAATAGAGGGCCATCCAAGTCCAAGATCAATGCACTGATGATGATAGAGGGCCATCGAAGTCCAAGATCAATGCCCTGATGATGATAGAGGGCCATCCAAGTCCAAGATCAATGCACTGATGATGATAGAGCGTCATCCAAGTCCAAGATCATTGCATTGATGATTATAGAGCGCCATCCAAGTCCAAGATCAATACACTGATGATCATAGAACGCCATCCAAGTCCAAGATCAATGTATTGATGATGTTAGAGCGCCATCCAAATCAAAGATTAGTGCAATGATGATGGTAGAGCGCCGTCCAAGTCGAAGACCAGTGTATTGATAATGATATAGCGCCATCCAAGTCCAAGATCAGTGTAATAATGATGATAGGGCGCCATACGAGTCCAAGATCAATGCATTGATGATGATAGAGCGCTATCCAAGTCCAAGATCAATGCACTGATGATGATAGAGCGCTATCCAAGTCCAAGATCAATACATTGATGATGATAGAGCGCCATTCGAGTCCAAGATCAATGCACTGATGATGATAGAGGGCCATCCAAATCCAAGAACAATGCACTGATGATGATAGAGCACCATCCAAGTCCAAGATCAGGGCACCGATTATGATAGAGCGCTATCCAAGTCCAAGATCAATACAATGATGATGATAGAACGCCATCCAAGTCTAAGATCAATGCACTGATGATGATAGAGGGCCATCCAAGTGCAAGATCAATGCACTGATGATGATAGAGCGCCATCCAAGTCCAAGATCAATGCAATGATGATGACAGAGCGACATCCAAGTCTAAGATCAATACACTGATGATGATAGAGGGCTATCCAAGTTCAAGATCAATACATTGATGATGATAGAGCGCTATCCAAGTCCAAGATAAGTGTATTGATGATGATAGAGCTTCATCCAAGTCCAAGATCAATGCACTGATGATGACAGAGGGCCATCCAAGTCCAAGATCAATGCACTGATGATCATAGAGCGCCGTCCAAGTCCAAGATCAATGCACTGATGCTGATAGAGGGCCATCCAAGTCCAAGATCAATGCACTGATGATGGTAGAGGGCCATCCAAGTCCAAGATAAGTGTATTGATGATGATAGAGCTTCATCCAAGTCCAAGATCAATGCACTGATGATGACAGAGGGCCATCCAAGTCCAAGATCAATGCACTGATGATCATAGAGCGCCGTCCAAGTCCACGATCAATGCACTGATGATGATAGAGCGCTATCCAAGTCCAAGATCAATGCATTGATGATGATAGAGCGCTATCCAAGTCCAAGATCAATGCAATGATGATGATAGAGCGCTATCCAAGTCCAAGATCAATGCATTGATGGTGATAGAGCGCTATCCAAGTCCAAGATAAATGCATTGATGATGATAGAGCGCTATCCAAGTCCAAGATCAATACATTGATGATTGAGCGCCATCCAAGTCCAAGATCAGTGTATTGATGATGATAAAGCTCCATTCAAGTCCAAGATCAATGCACTGATGATGATAGAGCGCCATCCAAGTCCAAGATCAATGCACTGATGATGATAGAGCGCTATCCAAGTCCAAGATCAATACATTGATGATGATAGAGCGCCATCCAAGTCCAAGATCAATGCACTGATGATGATAGAGCGCCATCCAAGTCCAAGATCAATGCACTGATGATGATAGAGGGCCATCCAAGTCCAAGATCAATGC